>CM018913.1:198934-218934 GCA_009663005.1 Actinidia chinensis | reverse complement strand
TGTCTTTATCACGCCACTTTTGTCAATTAATAAAAAAAAGTTTCTAAATTTGGTTAATTTATATAGCATTTTTCCATGAAAAAAATTACCAAATCAAAAGCTAACACAATTTTTTACTAAAGTATAGGACGCTGCCCGTAAATTTTAATATTCATTTGGGGCAGCTGCCCGTAACTCTATCTCTCTCTACACGATCTGTGTCTTTATATATCCCCACGACCCACACCTTCTTCCTCCCACTGCCTCTGCAATTCCTCTCTCACATTCTCCAAGAGGAATCGTAGAGCCCCCCACCTCTCTCTCAAAACATAACGCATAATCACATTACATACAGATCAAATGGAGGCACTGAAGATGAAGCTCTTCGCCACCGTGGTGGTGGTGGTGATGATGGCCGTATCTGCCGTCCAGAACGTTGCCGCCGCCGATGCTCCGGCGCCGAGCCCCGACTCCGACGCATCCGCCTTCGTTCCTACCGCCTTCGCCTCTCTAACGGCTCTCGCCTTCGGACTTCTCTTCTGATCTGTTGATTTCTAACGGCGTTATGTATCTCTCGCCACTAGATAGCCATTGATTTCCCCTCTCTCTCTCTCTCTCTCTCTCTCTATGTACATTCTGACATCTTTTGGGGCCGGCGATGAGAGAGAAAGGGAAATTTGCTTTTTTATGGTTTTCTAAATTCGTATTTAATTTTGTTGTGTGATTTGGATATTTTTGGAATTTACTTGGTCGAGGTTTGTGGATTTGCTTCCCTGTTTGTAATTTGCTTCCGTGTTCTCTTGTTCTCTTCTTCCTCTCCGTTGTACCTTGTGGATCCGTCCATTCATTGTAATAAATCATACTTTTGATTTTTCAGTTTGTTGTGTTTTTTCGTTTGTGTTTCTATCTTTATTAACACGGGCCAGCCATTCTTAATCACCCAGGCAGGGTATTAAGGTTGAATCTCTTCGGCAGTCCTCCGGAAAGTGTGAGGAGTGTAAGTTGAGTCGACGAATCGCTACATAAAATAAATTGAGTGATCTACGAGAACCTTAGGCCCTGGACCATAAATCTTATGCTTATATTTGGTTTTGGTTCATGTCTTTAAAATCAGTTTTATTGAATTGTTTGTAAAACTTTTCTTAAAACTAAAGAGAATCATCGATTTCATGTTTTAGTACTTTATAATGAAATTGCTTTTAAAAGAATTTAGTGCATTTGTCTGATTATATTATTTTAAAAAACTAGCTTTTCTCCATTTGAAAACAAACAACTAAATAGTTTTAGAGATTGAAAACATAAAACAATATCTGAATCAAAAATATATTTTTAATAATTTATGGGGATGGGGAGGGTCATTTGAGTTTGTTTTTGAGTAGTTTGAGTCTAGAACGGATGTGTGGTCGTGACTAGTATAAGGGGATAAAATACTCAATTACCATTGTGACCGACTTTATTGAATGATGCTATCAGATTTTCGTTCTATAACAAGTTCAGTGAGCCACCTTAATACAGTAGCTAGGATGATGAGCACAACAACCAACTCGGGGGATTTATTTGACTGAGATGAAGGGGAACAGAGTGGCATACATGCGAAACTTCCCTTGCCACATATATACTTGGGCTGAAGTTTCTATAATGGGACATATTAGCCAACAACCACGCCCCTAAGAACATGATTAGGTTCACAACAATTGAAACATCCGCACATGCATCAAGTTTCGTTATAAAAGGAGGCACACACTTATTCACAGATAAATTGAGTCTCTCTTTATCTTTCACTTTCTCTCTCTAAAAACAGAGCTTAAGAACTTTCTCTCTTGCTCTCTTATTTTCTCCTGTCGCTGACTTGACTGTCGGAGATCCACTCGCGGAACAACTCTAGCAGTCCTTCTCATGGTTGCTGTTTTTCAAGTTTGGCCGAGTAGAACTCAGCACCATCAGGAACCTTCTCACGCCACCGCTTTGTCTGTATTCAATTTTTTTTCACCACTGTAAAGGCAACGATAAGCTGTCAATTGGCTCATTATAGTTTGACTAAATTCTCACCTTGATCCTATATTTCTAATTTAAACAATTAGGGTTTTGTTATTTTAATCTAATTTCAACGTAGTCCTCACATCAATTACCCGTTAAAATTTTAAATGAAAATCAAATACCACATGGATTATTGGAACGTCCAAAATCTTGACGGGGACTATATTGAAATTAAATTGAAAATAAAAAGTCTTAATTGTTTGAATTAAAATTATAATAATCAAATAAATCTCTGGTCAAACTACATAGACTCATCGTGAAATTTTCCCTAAATTATTCATTATTTTGAACTGTCCAGTTCCTAATTGACTCTTAGAACCTAGACATAACATTCCATTCCACCACCAGTCAATTTGAAAATTCATTTTGAGAAAGTGGAGAAAAAAAAAAGGTGGAGGCGTCAAATTCTGAAGTACATAGAACAAAAATGATATGATTTCCTGGATCACGAAACTGTAAAGATAATAAACCTAACTCGCATTTATAATAGAGGGTGGCATGTTTATTTTGCCTCTCTACGTTGTCAAGACATGGAAAAAGGCGAGCAATGTAATGTAGTTAAGTTAATTGGTGTTTTCGAAAGACAAGATAATGAAATGATTTATGACCTGTGGAGTGGTTGAGTTAGATTGGGTTATAGGTAAATGCGAATTAAAGAAAAGGAAATAAGTAATCAGATGATAAATTAATCCTTGTTGTGAAGTAGCCATGGGAGAGAATCAGAGAATTAAAATGAAGTCAGATGATGGTGAATTCAGATTTGCTCTTATGAACTCAACTAACACGACTCTTTCATATGGAAGCTCAAGGCTGGCCAATAATGAATTAATTGAAAGAAATTGCCAGTACTGAAATTAGTCATAGTCCTCATAATCATGTCTTTCATTTATTTATATAGCACAAATATTCATTTTGAATTTATTTTGTGAGGACAGTATCCATTAGGGTATTTTGATCAAGAATTTGGTGACGGAAACAAAAAGTATATTTGACATAAAGTCAAATCACACATCTAATTCGGCCAATCAAATACGGCCAACAAAGCACACGAAGACTTCTCTTTGGATATAAAGATTTTTTTTATTATAAGAATCCAAAAAAGAGTATAAGAAAAGAGGATGCTGCACTTTAAAGCGGTAGTATGGATCTTTCAATTTCACGGAAAACACCCATAAAGATAACTTCTATTTACTAAAATATAAGTACGTCATCATTCTTGTGACGTTTTTTTCTATCAGAATAGTATTATTTTCCTTTCTCATATCAACTATTTTGAATTTTCCACATGCTTCCAGAGTGTGAGAAAATAGAAAATCAAGGTTGGTGCAAGTGCTTAAGTGAAATTTAGAACCAGCCCACTTTCTATTAGCTGTCTGAATCTCACTGATTGCCCAGAAATCACTGTTTGATGACTCCCTAGTTTTAAAAAACCAATTCCAACCACCCCATATGCCAAAAACAAGAAACATACTTTTCTTCCTCTTTCTTATTAGTTTGATTCAATAATTAAGAGAAAGGACAACAAAAACAAAAGAGAGAGTTCATATCATATGCTCTGCACATGGGGGTCTCAAAAACAAATACATGTAAAACATACACCCCATTCAGCATGTTTGGTAGGATAAGTTGTCCTTGAGCTATCACTTGGACATGAGTGGGCCTTGCAAGTTGCAATCACTGGTTCCCATGTTACTCTGCTGCTTCTCTCTCCTTTTCTCTCTCTCTCTCTACTAATCGATTAATTAATTTAAAAAGTATAATCTTTTTAAAGTGATGCTTAAAATTAATGTCCCATGAACGTTACACAAAATTTTTAAATTGATGCGATAACAACAGAACTACAAAAATTGAATACAAAAAGATGGGATAAAACGTAAAATTATTCTTTAGAAACAAAAAAGGTGTTAATTATAAAATTGTTTCGGTCACATCGATCATTCTGGTGAAAAATTATGTAAGAATTTGTATAAAATTTAATTGGAAACATACAACTATGAACTACCCTATTATCCTGGACAAAATTATGTGAAAAGAAGAGTTCTATGAAACCAAGTTTATTAATCAATCCAATACTCCATTATTGGAACCACCAAGGGATCATAATGCGATTATTACTGTTTCCATGGGAACTGGGCTGAAGAACATTTTCTTGGGAACTTTGGGCTATCCAAAGTGGGCCAAGAGTCCAAGACTTAATTGGAGGACTAGATGAACTGAGTGTTTCACACATAGGGGTCTTGGTGGGGGCCAACCTTGCTGGTTTAGAAGAAACTTGGCTTCTTGTACATGGTTTATAGGGAATGGTCTGACAAAAAAGGGAGAAATATATCCATTGGTTTGTTCCATTTTGGAAACTTTATTGTCAAAAATTAACTTGCTACTGCATTATTTTTATTTTTTTTTATAATATTGCTCCATTATTAGTTCAGTGTCATTGGGTATAATTGCACAATTTGTACATTTAATGATGCATTGTGATTCAAAACATTGACAATGACACGACAAGTTTGATAAAGTCAAATTTAATACCCAATTGGGCACACGAAATGGCATTGCCAAATTTTGGCGCGACGCTTGCCCATTTTTGATCTTCTATTGCTGACAATAGTAAGAGAGTAAGTGAACCAACGAAGATGTAGTTATGGAAATTGAAAAAATGAGGTGAAAACTAGAGCCATTTATTGGGGGTTAGATGCATTAACGAGCACCTCAAGGAATAGTTTGTGATTGACTAAAATAATTATTGGGTGAATAATGCCACTTTTGATTGGCAAAAATGATAAGGTGGGTTCTCCAGGTTTAACACAATCAATTGCAATGAGACCTTGACCTAAATCACAGAGAGCGGGGGCGTGAGTAGAACAAAAGCGTGAGAACGTTAGTTATTAAAATAATCTAAGAGCGGGACCGCTTTCAAAGTGCGAAAATAAAATAATATGTTAATTTATATCTCTTTTTTATTAATAAATAAAGTGTAGAAATTAAATATTGTTGATCATTATAATACATAGATGGAAAGGTGTGTGTGGTTTATATATATATATCTTATTTAAGCAAAAAAATATACAGATTACTTCTAAACGATTAAAAGTCCTCCGTAAAGTAAGAATTGTAGCCTTGGTACGGTGGATTGTGATTCCTAGCCTCTCCGTGGTCCGCCACGCAGCTCTGCGGCGCCAAATAATGTCGCCTTCTTCTTCTTGTTGTTCCGTGGTAATTATGTTCAAATTATGTCACTCTTTCGTACCATGTGAACGTTATTCCTTGATAATTATGTGGAAAACATGTCATTATTTTGCTTGTTTGGGTGTTTTTGTTATGTAATTTAGATTTTCCATGATTCAAATGTCCAATTGAGATGATATGTTTATGTATTGGGTGATTTTCCCCTCCATGGGCTACAGGTCAAACCGGGGAACGTCATTGAAAGAAAATGTTTGGTTTTTGATTTATCTTCTGTGTTTTCAAAACTCAAACTCCATTGTACGAGCTGTCATGTTTTACCTTCCATTTTGTTATGCGGGTACTTGTGAATTATGCTTCAGGTCAGGGTGATTGATTTACCCTTTTCTCACTTGTGCCTTCTTTTTCTCATTTTTTACTCCTCATGGATGTTTCGGTACGAGGTCCTAAAAGCACAGCATACAGTGCAAGGAAGAGGGGGTGCGTGAATACAGGTCTGTTTAGGCTTTCATTTTTAGTTTACGTATCCATTCTGACTTGCAACCATACAGGATGATGGATGCATATTATATGCTTTGGTTGGTATCTATTCTAGTTGGAGTCCTGTACAAGCATGGGATATGCCTTTTACTACTACATCCATCTAAATGGTGGTTAAGATTTGAATCACAACTCTTGTTTGAGATTCGAATTCTAAAGTGTTTCTAATGCATGCATTCTAACGGAAGATGCGATTGAAAATGGTATTAAAGACGTTTGGGGTTGGGTTTTAACATCTATCCGAATGTTTGATGTATCATCATGTATGTATTCGTTTTGTTCACAGATTCGTGTTACAAGGGTAAATAATGAGTAATTTTCTTTTCCAAATAAAATTAAAATTTCCAAAACTAGGAATTTAGATGAATGAAACACAAAAAAAGAAATGAATCATCAACAAATTCGCTGAAATAGAGGATAAGTAGATTACTAATGTGCATTTAAAAAACATTCACTTGGTGTCGTTATCATTGAATGTTTGTGTTATCAAACATAACGTGAGGGTGAGGGGGAAGATAGATAGAGCTCAAGAAGAACGTGATAAAAATGTTTCACACCAATGAACTATTATATTGAGGAGCTACGAATAAAAAATGTGCATGATTTTGATGTAATTCTTTCGTATATGTTCTAAAGGAGAAGAAATAACGAACAAACAAACAAATATTTACACTGCCATTATAATTATTTGGATTTAAGTCATCAGAAGAACTCCATTAGAAACTTAGGCGTCTCTTAATTTCAGTAAATAGGAAATAGAAGTTAACTTAAGAATGGGATCTTACCTTAGACGGATGAACTGAGGTATTTATGGGCTTTACAAAACGAATCGACTGAAAAGGTCTTGGGAGGAAAATGAGAAAAACGCCCACCCCTAGCGGAGAATATCTTTCTCTATTTGCCACTTTTCAATGAGGACCTTACATCTTCGTTTATTTTATCCATCACTTCAACACATCAAAAGATTAGAACAACAATCTAATCACAATGCAAAATCGAGCTACCATGATCAAAAAGGTCAACTTAGAAACACTTAACATTGACAAACAAATGGACCTTGACAGTTTTGATGAGTAATTTTATGGGGTCAAGAATTTGAAGTCTCTACGAAGCGGCGAAGCCTACAGAACTCCCATCAAGAATGCTATAAAATTGTGCAACAAAATCCCATATTTCTTTATCAAGTCTAAGGGAAACAGACTTTTAATCACGTTGCCTAAAATATCCAATTGATGTTCCTTTCAATTTGCATAGAGCCATTCGCACTTTCGACGCTATTTGAAGCAAAAATTATAAACACCTAATATGGGGGCACTTCCTCATCAAAAAAACATGGCGCTACTAACCAAGAGAGAAGGCAACAATATATTTCTCCAGTTTACTACTACTCTTTTCCTTTCAATAACAAAACTCGAAGCCTGCTCTCTCTTTTTTTTTTTTGGTGGGGTGGGGGAGGGGGGGTGCATCCCAATTCAATCATGCCCGAATAATTTCCTTCTAATATACCAAGCCTCAACTCAAAGCAAGTATATGCATTCCCCTAATTTTACACAATTCTTAAACGATGATCGTTGAAGCAGAAGTTAACTCCAAACAAAAACAAAGTATAAGAAATACCTTGTAAAAGGAGCCAATACCCTCGTTCTTTAGCATGGTCCTCGTCACCTCAGTTGCTGATCCCTGGCCCAACTGGATTCTCACCTGTAATTGCCCAAGAAACCCACGACTTGAAATCCAACTCATTACTAGTCCCCTTCAACACACTAATAAAAAAAATCATCTTTAACAGGTAATTGCCACTTTGATCTTTAGATACTAACCAACATGAACAAAAATATCATCTATCCAACCACAAAAAAAGAACTGAAGATATGAGGAAACCCATTTCATCTAATAATATCCGACACCTTCAATCATTGGAAAGCACAAAATCAAGTAAATTTGACTGCAAAAATGTCTAGAACTGCAACCAAGCAGCACAAAGTGAGATTTCAGACACTATTAATTTTGATCTTTACACCCTAACCAACAAGAACAAAAATGTCATTTTTCCAACCAAATTCCCACATTCATCTGAGCAATGACTCTTCCAGAACAGAAAGCATTACGCACACATAAACAAAACAGAATTTGCGAGAAAGACCCATTTCATCTATGTTTCGAAACACACAAACTGAAATAAATTTGACTGAAAATTGTCTACAAGTACAACCAATAAGCGCAAAGTGAGATTTCACGATGTCCCATTTGATCCAAGATAGAAACCTTTCAAGGACAGCTCAAAGATGACAGATTTCAGAGATATGTCTTAAAACTTGTAGTTAAGCATCAATACTTTTTACAGGAAAAAAAAATAATAATTAAGCATCAAGGTTTCAACAAACGGTCTTGCTAACCACCACTCAATGAGCAGTGGGAGCACAAAATGACAAAAATTTTGGTTTTTGATGCACATTTCACATTTTTCAATACACTTTTGTTTTCTTAACCACCGCCCGATAAGTGTTGGTTAGCATTGTTTTTCAACAAGTTAAGCATCAATACTTTTATAAAAAAAAAAGCACTCGTGATTCTGTGGTCCTGGATTTCAAGTTCCATTCTTCACTATATAGAGAATCATATTCCCCATTTAAAAGGTATTGCCACTTTGAACTCTACTAAACCAAACCAAAAAACAAGCAAACTACGTTTTCAATAAAATATTCAGGAGCATTGAAGCAATGCCCAATACAGAAACTACTAGTTACATACAAACAAAACTAAAGATTTGAGAAACACCATCGGATTTAAGATCTGACACTTTCAGATATGCCATTGTAAAGCACAAAATCAACAACTTAACGGAAAAAAATTGTAAGATTTAGCAAAGTCCCAGTTGATCTGATATCTGAAACCCTTTAAACGCAGCTAAAAGATGAACGATTTCAAATATAGATCTTTCCAAGAGTATCATAGAATACAAGAAATCGTCTGTAACCCGCAACTTAGAAACAAACCCATGCAATTTCAAGTCCCTTTCTTCACTATACCCAGAACCAAATTCCATATTTAGCAGTATTGCCACTTGAACTTTTCATACCCAACAAACACAAAATCCCATCTTTTCAATCAAATTTCCACAAGCATCTAAGTAATGACCAGTACAGAAACTACTAATTTACACACAAACAGAACAGAAGATTCAAGAAAGGCCCCATTGGATCTAAGATTTGGCAAAGACTTCATAATAAAATAAAATCAAAATTTTAACAAATTACCAGGTGATCCGATATTTGAAACCCTTGAAATGCAGTTCAAAGACGATAGATTTCAAATATACATCTTTCCAAGACTATCACAGAATCACTACAACTTAAAATCAAACCCACGAAATCTCAAGTCCCATTTTTCACTATACCTATAAACAAATTCCATATTAACAAGCATTTTTTCCACTCTGAACTTTTACTAACCAACCTAAACAAAAATATGCCTTTCCAATCAAATATCCACAATCATCTAAGACCGAAACTATTCGTTACACACAAACAGAACTGTAGATTCGAGAAAGACCCGTTGGATCTAAAATCTGAAACCTTCGAATGTCATCGGAAAGCACAAAATCAAATACTTGTCACTTTAAAACGTAAAATTAACACAATGAAATGAAGCTAAAAAATGAAAGATTCCCGAAATCACTGATTTTTTTCTGCTCAAACACACATGCAGAATTTGAAGTACCTTGATCAAATTGATGGGTTGGATGACACAGGTTGCGAGCATGCCAGAGGCTCCGCCATTGACGAAGGGGTTTTGCGTTGGGCCAGACAAGTCCTGATTTGGTCTTCTCCTCTCCCATCTCTTTCTGCCACCCGAAATTGAACCAACCAACGAGGAAGAGGTAGAAACGTGGAGACAAGGCTGAGAATTGCCGACACGGCCACGAATACAATGGGTGTACTTCACTTTTTATACGAAAAAGAGTATTGTAGCCTGCTTTCGTTCCATCCAAGGTGTGTGTGTCTCTCTCCTAAAGTGCCTCTTGCATAGTTTGAATGGGATGGGTACTAGGAAGCTCCACCCATGGCAGAACCTCAACTTTCTCAAGCAAATGAAGGAATTAAATCTCAACACTAAAAATGCCAACACCAAAAAAAATTATGGGCCGGATAGCGGAAGAGTCGCCCATTTGATGACAGACGAAAGATAGCAAACTTGTTCTTGTATTTTTTCTCCAATAAGAAAAACTAAATTTACAAAGAAAGATGGTAAACTTGCACACACCCTCTGCTCTGCAGCATGGATAGTTGCATATGCTAATTGGAATCTTTTTCTGAATCTAAGAATTCTCTCACATATGAGACTATATGTTTGTAGTTTTGGGTAGAAAGAGGACAGGTAGAATAAAAGTATATAAGTTAAACCCTACACATTATTTATTGTATAGGAGAGGGGTTGGATTCATTTAATTAGAGGTCCAATCTTTATCCAATTTAATACCAAATTTAGAGTCCTAAATGCAACAGTGAATAAATAATAAATTTTCCACAGCCATGTCCAAGCTTATACCATGTTAGGAGTGGTATAGGCTCTCTTATATTATATTTTATCTCATATAAATTTATACAATATTCATTGTATATAGTTGATATGGCCAGTCTTTACATTAATATTGTATCATTCACAAGATAAGTCATATGGAGCGAATATGAGACAAGAAAATTACTCCAAACACAGGATAAGTTTGAATATATGTCCCCATATGATGTGGTCATAACCTAACTCCCTATACCAAACCCCCAAGCCATGTTGATAGGATGAAAATGAGTCATTCGCTATCTCACCTACTATAGTAATGGACTGAATATCATTTTGCGAAGGCCAGGCAACACATTAATCATAGACTAGAAGCATATTATAGAGTTGGCATACATTCAAACACAACTGGGTGGTTGGCTTCAATGCTTCACTTATTTTATTTTGTTTGTATTTGCATGTGTCTTTAAGATTTGGTGAAGTAACAGCCTAGCTAGCCATCCATGAAAGACAGTTAATAAATAAAACTATATGTGCTCATTTATTTTATTTATATTTGCATGGAATTTGGTGAAATAATAACCTAGGCCTGCATGAAAGCCATTGAATTATTCTAATATTTACGAGAAAGCAGGCCTAGTTTTAAATCAATTTGTCTCATATTTACGAGAAATTTTGACGGTTGACAAAACAAATATTGAATGAGATAGAAAACGGGATCAATTTGTAAACAAAATCTAAACCTTTCATTTGTAAAAAAGTATTCCTATGGATACAATTTCATACGTGGGACTAGAATCTCTAGTTCATATCCGAATCAAAAGAAATTAAAATATAGCTAACTTTTCAATTTAATTAGTCCAAATCATTTGAAATATGATATTTATATTCGAGCTACAATGATTAAATTATCAAATGCTCACAACTCTAATGTTGTATCTCAACAAAAAAATCGACATAATATTACATGAATCGAGCACAATCTCATATTTACCTACACTAAATCATTCAGAGCGTCATTCATATAAAAATTTATTAGATATATAAAATATCATGATCATAAATACAAACACGTTTTATAAAAATGGAAATTCATGTCTATATTTTTCAAGACAAATGTAATCCTGGCTATGACATGCCACTATTTTGCATTCATGATTTGTTCCACAAACCGGCAAAATGAGAGGTGAGCTCTATCTATTCGATCTCACCAAAACTGCTGCATGATAAAATAAATCGTATGGTATAAATCTAAATCCAAACAAAAGCCTGATTCATATCCACCAACTGTTAATGCCACGGATCAAGTACACTAGTTCCACGCACATGGAGAAGGTGTCATTTTTAGTGAATTCTCTATACCACCCCCGTCCATTTTATAAAATCCCCCAATTATGTGCTCTGTCAAGGGCATAAACAGTAGGGACAGGATGGTCAGAAGAAAGAAGCCGGCAATGGCAACAAGGAATGAGCTGTTGGGGCTCACCGAAGGGCTGGCGTCAAAATGGCGGACCCCACTTTTCGGACTCCAAATATTCATCCAATGCCATTTAATAAGTCTTCGCTTCTAAAAGCGGGAGCATACGCCAGATAGATACAGAGAGAATCGGGTGGTGTTTCGTCGGTTGTCTTTTGCTTTCTCTTCGGGTCGTAACGCCTAGAGAGAGAAAGAGAGATCTGAGAGCTAGGGTTGTCTTTGAGTCTCGGATCGTGATCTTCTAGAGAGAGATGAGGGAAATCATAAGCATTCACATAGGGCAGGCAGGGATTCAAGTAGGGAATTCATGTTGGGAGCTCTATTGCCTCGAACATGGAATTCACCCAGATGGCATGATGCCCAGGTAATTTATTTCCACACACGTAAATCCTTTGATTTATTATGTGTCTCTGTGTTCATGTTCCTAATTTGTGTGTAACTGTTTCGATTTAAACGCACTTTAGTCTGCATTTGGATGGATGTGAATTTCAAATGAATAGATTTGACACTAGTTGTTCAGTGAGATTTGCACATATATAAATTTGAATGTTTACATATGGTATGGATCATGATGGATTTGAAATGACTGTTTAGCAGGATAGATTTGAATTTTCTGCCGACAATCTATCTTACACTATAATTTCACAAACCATTTATAGCTAAATCCCTTGTATGTTTGTTGAACTTGACGATTCAATACCTTCATTTGAAATCCACATATATTCAAATGAAGGCATAAATGGAAGTTAATCTCATGAATTCATATATGTTTCTCTCTTTTTCTTTATTTAATATATTTTCTGTTTTTTTTTTCCCTTCTTTTTTCTTTATTTTCTTGTGGCTACCAGATGGGTGTTTATAATTCGTTGGGTGTTATTTGACAGAATTGAATTGAAATTCTAAGTGATCTGTGATGGTTTTTGTGCTCCTGGAAATTCTCTCTCTCTCTCTCTTGTGGTACATTGCTTAATAGTGTTTTACTTGATTAATTTGATTGATGGATCATTAATGAAGACCCATTTATTGTTTGATTGACTGATTAACAATTGGGTCGGGCTCATTAAATAATGTGGTACAAATTTTCTTTCGATGATGCTTAAAAGCGAAGAGCCACGAAGTTATAGGATGGTCAAATCTTATTTATAGAAGCTGATGGTATTCCAGAAAAAATCATAGGACAATATCGCTGTTTGTTTTGAATGGAAGGGATAAGTGGTGAGCCACATTATAATAATATCAGTAATAAGCATTTGTGTGTTGCTCAAGTTTACATAATTTGGCAATATCTGGATTTAGCTTTTTCCTTCCCTTTTCTATGTTTAGATGTCATTCATTCTGGGTATATTGGTTTTCGGTTTGGCAATGCTGGTTTGCCTTTGCTTTGGCAAATCTGTGCATTTTTTAAGGTTTGTCTGGACCTAGATTTATGCAAGTTCCTTACAATTTTTACCGCGTCTTTGCAGTGACACGACTGTGGGTGTTGCACACGATGCGTTTAATACCTTCTTTAGCGAGACCGGTGCTGGCAAACATGTGCCTAGAGCTATATTTGTTGACCTTGAACCAACTGTTATTGATGAGGTCAGGACAGGGACTTACCGCCAGCTTTTCCATCCTGAACAGCTTATTTCTGGGAAGGAAGATGCTGCTAACAATTTCGCAAGGGGTCATTATACAGGTACTTCTTCATGGTTCATAAAAATTCAAGAACCATTACTTGGACATGTTTTCTTTTGTTTAACCTGATTTCGTTGATGTTCTGCAGTGGGGAAGGAGATTGTTGATCTATGCCTTGATCGTGTGAGGAAGTTAGCTGATAACTGCACTGGTTTGCAAGGGTTCTTGGTGTTCAATGCTGTCGGTGGTGGAACTGGTTCTGGTTTGGGTTCCTTGTTGTTGGAACGCTTGTCTGTAGATTACGGAAAGAAGTCAAAGCTTGGGTTTACCATCTATCCTTCTCCTCAGGTGTCTATAGTTGTTAACTTATCTATGCTGGTTAACATAAAGTCGAAAGTATTGGTTATCTTAATTGAATTTATAAGTGAAATCTGTAAATGTCTGCTACCTCTGAGAGGATGGTATGGATTTATTTAATATGTGCATCAGAATTTGTGACTAAACATTGGTAGTCTAGTTATGGTTCTGCTGATATGGGTGCGGCTAACTTCTTATTCATTGCAGGTCTCAACTGCAGTTGTAGAGCCTTATAACAGTGTCCTTTCTACGCATTCCCTCCTTGAGCATACAGATGTGGCTGTGCTTTTGGACAATGAAGCCATTTATGATATCTGTCGGAGATCCCTTGACATTGAGAGGCCAACTTATACCAATTTGAACCGACTGATTTCCCAAATAATATCTTCTTTGACAACTTCTTTAAGGTTTGATGGTGCCATTAATGTTGATGTCACAGAGTTCCAGACTAACCTTGTGCCATATCCCCGTATCCATTTCATGCTCTCCTCATATGCCCCTGTGATTTCTGCCGCAAAAGCATACCACGAGCAGCTGTCTATACCTGAGATCACAAATGCAGTATTTGAGCCCTCAAGCATGATGGCAAAATGTGACCCTAGGCATGGAAAATATATGGCCTGCTGCTTGATGTACCGTGGAGATGTTGTTCCAAAGGATGTTAATGCTGCTGTTGCCACTATCAAGACCAAACGGACTGTACAGTTTGTGGACTGGTGAGAAAAATGCATACTAACGAGTGAATAATTTTAGTTAATTTGACAACAGATAGAATATGCTGCCACATTGATATTTCTAGGAAGGTTTGAAGTAGTGAGGAAATTTTTACTTCAAATTAAATAGTGAATTGTTTGAATTTTTAAATAATTAAACAGAGACTCCCGAGCTCAATTTCAAGTTATATTAGATTCATTCTAGCTGGTGTCTTGGATGATAAATTACAAAATCCTGACCCCTTTTATCTGCTCGGAGATTATTAGTTTGTTCTAACAGAGTAATAGAATTAATTGAAAAGAGCAACCCCAAGGAGAATGTTCTTGCATGCCAGGAAGAGAATACCTTGTGCGTGGCTGGGTTTCCTCCACTCTAGAAGATAAGCAGAATTGAATTGGTCTAAATAACGGAACTAAATTTTTTTTCTGCATTAGCATGGGTTTAGAATCGGTGATCTAAATAATGTAGCCTTGGAAAGCAGAAAATGGACAAGTGATATAAATAGTAATAGGGTTTCAACATCCTTGGGAGTAAAGCGTATACCATATCAAGAGTAATATGTTCATTTATATTCTATACATGTGCAACTAATCAATTATATTCTATACATGTGCAACTAATTCTACAGAGTCTGATTCACTAAAGCACAAGTGCATTCACACTCATAAACGTGAATCCTAGTTGGTAACTCAATTCTATTTGCTAGTACCTGAGTTCAACTATCAGAGGTTTGTGCTTGAAGATTTATTTTGGCAACTTTCTTAGGAGCCATGATTGGGGAAGAATTAGCTCCTGATCCATCCATCATAGAATGAAAGAACTCTTTTGAAAGTTCTACTGAAACATTTTATTTCTATTTATAAAGTTTGTAGAGAAACACGTTTTCATTGTTTGGCTTTGACATTATTGGGTGGGAAGCAGATATTATAACTCTTGTATAGGATCTTTAGTGGTTTGTTTATGCCTAACTTGTAATATTACTTCTTTTTCTATTCACAGGTGTCCAACTGGGTTCAAATGTGGTATCAACTATCAGCCTCCAACAGTGGTACCCGGAGGTGATCTTGCCAAGGTGCAGAGAGCTGTGTGCATGATCAGCAACAACACAGCAGTGGCAGAGGTGTTCTCTCGCATTGATCACAAGTTCGATCTTATGTATGCCAAGAGGGCATTTGTGCACTGGTATGTTGGTGAAGGCATGGAGGAAGGGGAGTTCTCTGAGGCCCGTGAAGACTTGGCTGCTCTTGAGAAAGATTATGAAGAAGTTGGTGCCGAAGCTGTGGAAGAAGAAGAAGATGGTGAGGATTATTGAGGTCTTTCTGTGCAGGAAATTTCTGGCTGATTAGTTAATCTGAGCATTGCCCATCATCATTATGTCTTTGTTGTTTCATTTCTCTCCTGTATTATCACTGTCTTCATGTTATGAAATTGTTAAAACTGTGTGCGCAATATTTCTGATCACAAGTGCTTTAATGGAAGAAAATGGTTGTTTAGAATAATGCGTTGCTGTCGCATCTCAATCCGAAATGTTATGATTATCTTTATTGTCTTTATATCCTTTTTTTTTTTACCTTCCCAAGCACTTTCATTTTATCATGCCTATAGATTTCAAAGTTGCTTCTTTCCCTTCTTTTTCCCACAGTTCTTTTGAAATCAGTATTTCACCCATGCATATTTTGCAAGGGACCTTCCTTTTCTTAGCCTCGACATCACGCTTTGTGCCACCAGATAGAGAACTTGCACTGCTAATAACTGCCACCACTTGACTATGAAGATCCTTGTATGAATACTAGTTTTAGTGCTGATTTCAGCAGTAGGCTCTCTGGTGATAATCTGGTATTGGGATGGAAAAGGATTCTGTTTTAAACTTTCTATTGATAGAGAATATTTTCACCTTTTGAAGAGAGAGAAGAGTTTGCGACTCTTGGAACAGGCAAGCAGCTTTTTAAGCTGTATTGGATGTGTCGAGTGCATTCTTGTCGTCTGCATTGTGATCTTTTATCTCTGCAACCAGAAGGCCTCACCTCACACACACTATCAATTTGCTAAGGTTTCTCCTCGTATATTGCTTCTACAGCATTCTAGGGTTAGGGCTTCAGTCTCCAGCATCTACACATCTCCCATAGACTTCTCAATCCTCTATTTTGGTAAACCATTATTTTTGAATCTGTTGGCTCCCCTCTTATCATTTGCTTCTGATTTTTTAGATTACCAAGGCAAGCTGTAAATTCTCGAGTGGTTAGCAGGTGTATTAACTCTCCAGTCGAAACCATCATGGTCGGATAAATAAGAAGGGAAGAACAGTGACACTTCTCAAAGGTTTTTCACGATCTCCACTGCCAAATCCCTCGTACTGTCTAGCTTGGTAAAAGAGCTAGGATTCATGGAGATTCGGACTGGGTGGGAGGAACCCAGTTTGACAGGTCCTTGAGAAGGAATTCACAGAAGAAACCCTTAGATTGAGTGTCATAACTCTTCGGATATCTACTCACCGTAGAGATCTACTCACATTTATCATTACCGATACCACGATTTAAAACTCTGCTTGAGACACAAAATATTTCTTTCCTGGGACCAAATTTTATCATCTTTATATGGTCTCAGCAACATTTTCATGAAGTACATTTCACTAAAGGTCCATACTTTTCTCCAAGTAATACTTTGTCATCATCAGGGGATATGATTTACGATGTCAAATTTCTCCTTTGACTTCCAACTTTCGTGAGTTCACACGTTGTGGAGTGAACAGAAGCCATTTGTTCTATCATCTATGTTGGAGTTCTTCATACTTTCTCTTCGAATTCATGTGTTCAACACTGCAAGTTGCTCGCACTCTGATGCTTTCTACGGTGAAAGTGGATCGAAAATGAAAGAGTTGATAGATAGATGAAAGATGTTTATAAAAACCTAGCAAGATTCGGGATTACTACTTAAATTTCGGTAGCCATGAAGGATCTTGTGATTTACCCCCAATATTGGCACTTAAATTTTGGCAGTCAACATTGATCTTGTGATTACTCCATTTAGATACATTAAACCCCTCCAAGCTATGATCCATGCCTATTCAATTTTGTTACAAATTGCAGCTCAGAAGAAGTAACACGAATCATGAAGAAAAAGTAACAAATAAGTAGAAAAATTGCACGGAGGAGTTGGGACTAGAAGAAAACTTTAATTTGCTAGATAATAGTGAACTTGGTGATGAAAAGAATCCAGTAGACTACAACTGG
Source organism: Actinidia chinensis (assembly GCA_009663005.1). NCBI lineage: Eukaryota > Viridiplantae > Streptophyta > Magnoliopsida > Ericales > Actinidiaceae > Actinidia > Actinidia chinensis. The sequence goes on along the minus strand of CM018913.1, from coordinate 201,285 downwards.
TATATTTAGGCATATCCCACTCACATTGAATAGAATCATAACAAAAACTCATTCAAAATTGAGAGAGAGAGAGAGAGATCAGCTTGGGCAGAACATTTGACAAAGCATGGGAAGATCCCAGAAAGCATCCCTGGAATCACGAACATTCTCCCAATACTCGTTCACCCCATTCATCGCGTAAAGTGAAGCCGAAATCTGCCTCTCAACCTTCATGTGCTCGAATTCAGGAATCCGATCCACACCTGTCTCAAAACTATTGGTTTGAGGTGCAAAACCAATAAGTTTTGGCACCTCAAACCCGTCCAACACTGAATTTGATTGGTTTAACAAAAACTGATCAAATTCAGTACCAAACGGGCGAGTAAATTGAGAATAACTAATTTCCAATTGGCTCAAATCTGGCTTATATGCATCATCAAACATTTGGGTATCTTTCTTTAAGACACTAGAAACAAGCCTATTATTGTTACTTCGGTTTTGTTCAGTTATAGTACGAATAGTTTTGCTAGTGGTTGCAATGTTGGTTGTGGGGGAAAAAGTAAGTTTCTGTTTGGAAGTTCTTTTTTGATGAAGGAGGTTTCTGATTTTCAAAGAGAGAGGAGAATTGGCTGGACCGGGATCGACAAAGTTGGCTCGGGTATTGGAACCGCGAAGAAGAAAAGCAGCTTCGTCATAAGCCCGAGCGGCTTCTTCGGCTGTATCAAAGGTTCCAAGCCACATTCTTATCTTCTGGGTAGTGTTCTTAATCTCTGCCACCCATTTCCCAGAAGGCCTTTGTCTCACCCCAACAAACTTGCTCTTGTTGGAAGCTCTTTTCTTTCTCGTTGTGCCCTGTTTGGTTGCTGAGAAAATTTCCTTTTGCTGCATTTGGAAGTGAAGTTCCATTGCAGAAACTAGAGAATTTGGAAGCAAAGAGCAGAGAAGGGATCTGACTTATGCTTATGGAGACGAGGACTTTTTATACTAGGTCTTAAGGTTAGTGGGGATGCATATTAAATAAATAAAAAAAAGGTTAATCGGGGTGCTTATCCTAAGTCCTTGTTTGGTTTCACAAATTGAATTTGTTCCATCTCTACGGTTGAGTTAACTGATTTCTCTATACTGAGTTGAGACTGTCATTTCTAGCAGTTTGGAAATTTATTTATTTGTGTTTGTCAATTTATGATTATTTTTATTTTTATTTTTTTGTGTAGAGGCATAGCCCACACACTCATTTGAATTAAAACATCTAATGCTACACACGTCCTTGCACTTGTTACATTTGTTAGTTAAAATGTCCACTTTGGCCCTTTCATCTTGTTTATATAAATACATTTTCTTCTCTAAGTAAAATGTCGAAAAAGCAAGAAAGAAAGAGAAAAAAAACATGGCAAAGAGCGAACCGAAAAAGAGATATGATCACGAGTTACTGGTTTAACCATTGGGTCAACCATTATTGACCTATGATGTCATAATTATGTCATGAATTTATTTATTAATAGTAATAAAATATCTCTTATTTTTCTATACTAGTTTTTATACTTAAAACCTAAAATTTTAAAATTAAAATTAATTTTTTTCTTAAAACAGTGAACCGAACCGTCCAATAATGGGTTCAATCGACTGGGTCGCGGTTCAACCACGGTTCTTACTGGGTTTGACCGAGTTTTGTTCAAAACGGATTTAGAGGACTAACTTGACCGTTTCTTCAATCGATTGACGATTCGACCAATTGAACTGGCCAGTTCAACCCGGGTTTTAAAACATTGATTTAAAATACTCATCGTGATAGTTTTCAGTCCCAATATAAGTCATGTTTAAGAAAAGAAAGAGAAAATTTTTTTTTTAAGTAGCACAAGGAAAAGGGAAAAATGCAAAGGAAGTGCTCAAAAAATTACCTTTTTTTTCATTAGTTATCTATGAAAAATGAACAAATACAAATGGTTTTCACTTCTTTCTTTTTTTTTCCTACAAATTTTAAATCAAAAATCATATTTTACACTCCAACCTAAAGGGACATGAAATCCATTAAACCTAGAAAAGAATGGTTCTCGTGAATATTATAGTGAGATTGGAGCACTAGTAGGCCTGATTTCTCCCTCTCTCTCTCTCTCTCTCTTATTTTGGGTCAACAGAGAGGAAAAGTTGTGCCATCACGAAGGAGAAGGCATGGAGAGGAAAAGTTGTGCCATCACGAAGGAGAAGGCATGGCCGCTCCATGTTTATTTTTTATTGAAAATATTTTTTGGGAGTGAAGCAGCCCTGACATTTGGATACACGCCAGCTACCCACCAAGATAAAAAAAAATTAACAAAACACCTTATATTTTCTTATTATATCTTTCAAGAAAATAGAAAATCAGAAGAGTTTGA
>CM018913.1:173934-193934 GCA_009663005.1 Actinidia chinensis | reverse complement strand
GGCAGGCAGTAACACGAGGAACAACCTGCCAAAAAAAATTTCAGCAATGATAGCATGAGGAAATGCCAATCAAAGCAACAAATATAATTGCAAAAAACAAAGTAATAACCTCTAAGTTCTAATAAGACAACTAAAAATAGATGTTGGTAAAAGATCAAAACCAGCAATAATGGCTCTGAAGAACTGAGAAATGCTTCTTAAACCGACACATCATGAGAGTTAAAAATGTGAGACTATCAACTGGTGCTATCCCCCAAATGAAAAGGAACTGACCCAATAATCAAACTGTCTCTATAACAATCACTGCAATTAGGAAGTATGCAGTTAACAAAAAACTGTGTCAAATTCTGCACTTAAGACTTGAGAGTTACCAACTGGTTATCATCTTGTTTTCAACGCACCAAATACCAAGATAGAAAAAATAGGTAGATATACAAGCCCTTTCAGACCTCCAGAGTTGCCCATGCTGGTTAATGAATGCCTAAAAATTACCTAACAAGACCCTTTTTTGTTTACGGATGCCCAAGGGAAGTCCACATCACACCAAATCCAAACCAAGCCTTTGTCCCAATCAATTGAGGTCGACTAAATGAATCCTTTTACGCAATTGAGCTCTATCAAGGGCCAAATGTTCACTATGATTCAATCCAATCATATCTTTTTTTTACTACCGCATTCAATGTTAACTTTGGTCTACCCCTCCCTCTTTTGCTGGCACTACCAATAATCATATCACTTCTCCTTACTATAGCATCAATAGGTTTGATGTCTACGACATATATGTCCAAACCACCTAAGTCTATTCTCTCTTAAGCTTATCCTCAATTAGTGCAACCCCTACCATGTCACAATGTTAGCATTCCTAATTCTATTCTTCCTCATGGTGAAGTCCACATCACACCATAAGGAAATAATATTAAATTCTTCGAAACATATTCATGTTTCCAGGTGAATTCAAGGAACATATATTGCATGCATATAAACAATTTTTTTGCAGAACTCTTTTTTTCTTTACTACAAAGTTGAGCAAAACTCAACTAGAAAAAGGAATTACCTGAGCTGAATCTATACTGTCACGATGGAACTGACATATTTTTCCCAGAGCAGAAACAGCATTATCATATGCCATTACATTTTCAGCTTGGAGTGCATTAGGATCCCTTATCACAACATTTAGCCTTGAAAGAGCCTCTGAGCAAGGTCAAGAAAAAACTGTGAATTCAAATAGAATATACAAGGAAATTAACACCATGATATATGGAAACGGATTGTACCTCCAACAAGAGGTTTAATGACAGAACCACCAAATTCTGCACAAACACCAAGTCCGTAGACAGCAGCCTGAAAATAAATAAAATAAAATAAAATCAATCAGAAGCAGCTGGAACTTGGGGACTAAAGTCTAGCATTATGTACTTTGTGTATACCTGCCGGACATCTGGGTTCTCATCATTGCAAGCTTCCAAAAGGAAAGGAAGATATGTATCATAATATCTGGTCAACACGTACAGAAAATTTGGATGAATGGTCAGAACAGCAATCATTTTCTGAGTAAACGTTCTGAGAAGAATACTTACTTCAGAGCTGCTTCATGACACTGCTCTGCTACATCATCAAAGATGCAAATAGCTATCCTTCTCTCCTCAGCTGTTTTATCCCTCCCCTGCGTTAGGATATGTATGAAAACAATAAAGCAAAAATGCAAAAGAACTGCTTGCACAAAAGTTCCAACATTGACAGAATATGGAATCAAAAATTTAAAGATGGCTGCGTAAAAAACAATATAACATACCAGAGTGCACCAATACAAGAGCTATTAGAAGTGAAAGAATACATAAAACAAGAAGGGGTAGCTTGTAGGAGAACTTACCCACATAGGTGTCAGATAGGACGACAGCTCATCAAAGAAAGGCAAGAAAGAGGCCTTGAACGTTTTGATCAAAGTTCCCAAAATTTCACCTACCTGAAGCAGGAAATCAATTTGTGAGGCAAAAAAACAGAATTAGATTCTATTAAATACCATACAATCAAAGCTAATATGTGATCCAGGAGACTAAAAAATGCTTAGTGGAAAACGAACTTGATCAAAAACTTCTTCTTCTTGCTCATTTTCCTCTTTTAATAATTCTCCCTCTTCCGCATCAAAGTCTTCAGCTTTGGCCCTCTCTGCTCGCTCTCTTTTTCTGCTTGAGCTCGCTGTGATCACTTGTTTTATCTCATCCACAATGCTCCTGACCTGGCTTTCACCCAAGAGAGGTCCAGAAATCTGAAAGCAAAAATCATAATGACAATCAAAACCTTCAAAATGAAATATAGATGGAGATAGAAAAGACATTCCCATGATCAGAAAGCACAAATACAACTAAATATCAAAGAGTAACAAAATGTGTACATAGCACAATTTCAAGCATATACCAACCTCAAAACCAATTCCATTTTTTCCCAGTCTAAATTATTCAACATGCTTATTTAAACACTAAATCATAGAAAAGAAACCATAAGAAAGAAAACATAGCATTAAAGCATAGACACTCTAAGAAGGTGCCATGTCAACGTCGAACCCTGACACTCGTAGGACACGTCTAAAAATCATTTTTAAGTTTTTAATCATTAATCTAACTAGATAACATTCGGACTTGCACAACATGCATCCATCATTAGATATACATGAAAGTTATGAAACACATCACAAGTGTGAACAAAAGAACTTTGGAGTCAATAATTAAAATCCAAAAATGTGGATTATCTTATTCCTTTTTTTTTGTTTTGACAAGTACAATAAGGATTTTCTATTAATCCCTCCTTTAAAATCTTTGTTTAAGGGTTAATAGTGCTTAGAACTTCCAGTTTTGTTTAGTATTTCTTATAAAACCTATATTAGGATTTTTCTTCACACTGCTTTTACAATGCATAGACTTGAAAAATAATTCCTTACTATTTTTGGTTGTTTCCCTACCCTGCCCTGCCCTGTCCCATCGTTTTCAAAATTGCCATGTCAACATGATAGGTTTTCAAAATTGCCATGTCGACATTTTCCTATCATGTCAAATTGGTGTTGTGTTTGTACACCATGATTTTACTTTGAATAAAAAATCCCCACATATACAACGAAATTTATTAGATGGAAACAATAACAAGTTTTAGCCTTTCAGGGGTGTAAGCTATCCAGATAAGTCAAGCCAACACTAAAATTTAGATCTTATCCAGGATTAACGTATAAATATAATTCAGCCACGACGACCTCTAATTCCCATATTGCATCACATGCGGGTTTAAAATTGTATCCTGCAATTACCAAAGAAGCTCCAAAAAAATAGAAAATTATCTAAATGCTCTATTAAATCAAAACACTTGCATGGCTTTGTATACCTAAGGGACCTCCTTTCCTGTTACAATATTGACTTCCTACTTGAAAACTCAGAGTTTTACTTCCAAAACCTCTGCATCTAAGAAATTGCAAAAATCATCCAAACACCCTTAGTCAACGAAACAATAGAAAACCTATTAAAAGACAACCATATTAATACCTAACCTTGGTAACTACAAAAAGAAAAGGAAAGACTTCAACCAAAGCAATTGCACTAAATTACACAAGTTATTTGCTATAGAAGGCAGCAAAAAAGAAGGAAAAAAAAAGTCTATAATCATGATGTAAATAATAATTATTTGATAATATTTGACTCTGAAAAAAGTCACCAAGATATGCGAGTATTAGATCTACATTTTTTAAGAGTAAATGAAACAGTTTTTGAATAGATAATCATATGCATTAACCATGTAACTTGCTATAAGAAATTGAGAACCTGTAGGCATTCATTCAACGCATCTAGCATGCTTGCACATATTTCTGTATCAGGCTCCTGTAAATGGTAATTAAATTTCTTCAGTTCCCAAGTCAGAAGCAAAAAATTGTCCAGATAATCAAGTCCAGCATAAAATGAAATCGGTTGGTTAACAACAACCAATTACCACCTTATGCAAAGCTTCCACCAAAGGTGGAACGATGTAGTCAGATAACTGCTTAATATATGACTCATTATGACCTTGAGCAAGTCCTTTTTCTACAGCTAATTTTGCTGAACGCAGTAGCTCCGGCATAGCTGAAAAGAAAATTAGTAGATAACTTATAATTCAGTATCTTGCAGCATCATTGGAATACAAATAGAAATTGAAAACTATGATGAACTGTGTACCCGAAACAGCAGCTTTTCTGACTTCTTCATGGAAATAAAATTTCAAAAGCGGAACTAAAGTTGGAGCAACCTGTCAAATAGCATTTGTTTAGTGCCACTTTCGTTCAACAACATGAAAAATAAATAAAAAAGAAAGAATATATATGTTGCCTCAAGACCAACCTGATCGATCCATGGAAAGAAACCTTCTTTCAGCTCATCAGCATAGCAGCATAGCATATTACAAGCTGTAGCTTTCTCCTCCAGGACACTAGTCTTGATCCCTATTCTTTTGTCCCCCAATGTAATGGTCTCCATACTACAATAGACATATAGCTTTTCAGAACCACAAATAACTATCAGAACAATCACCCTCATCAAATTCACATTTACAGAATGGTTTTCAGAGGGACCCTCAAGCAAAGAACATAACTTTCAGAGGATGAAGAACAGAAGAAAGGTCGTCATTTTTTTTCTTTTGATAACTCGGTATTCAGCCCAAAGGACCGACTAATCCGAGGGGAACAATCCCACCATCCACCAGCGGGGAGGGGGGGGAATTAAAGCCAGCACAAAGCCCCGTATGGACTAGCCCCGAGAGTTGCTGGCAAAAGGATTTGAACCTGTAACCTTGGGGGGTAAGCCACTTAGTGGCGGCCAAACTCCCACTTGATACAAATAAGGAACTGTGCAATGGGGCTATGTACACATGCAGCATACATAAAACCAGGTTCAAGCAATGCTTATATAATTAAGTTAATTTAAGGTCAAGATCAAAATACCACTTACATCCCATTTTATTTGTCCTCAGTAGATTTTGTACAAACCTTGGAGAAAGCATCTTTTAGTGCTCAAGTTACATAAGTGTCCTTTATCGTGTTAAATAAACTTTGGGATCGAAAAACAGTAAATTATACATTTTGAAAATTGAAATTTCCAAACCATGACTCATAAATGGGACTTCCAAAAATGGAAAGACGGACACGTGATATGGACGGAGAGTGTACTAAAGGTTTCACTATAATCCTAGCAGGCATAACATCAACTGAAAAATACAGACATAAAATTCATATTCAAGCTTCCATTGGTACTTAGTACTTACTAATTTTCCAGCTTAGTTCGTAGCAAGGTCTGGGAGAGGGAATAGGCAAGCAGCCTTCACCAAACTTTTTTGTGGAGAGGCTGATTCCTATGAAAGGAGTGGCTGGATTACCTCCTTTCAAGAAGTGCTAATGCTCGTTAGGTAGTTTGGTTTGATGTGGCTTCACACGCAAAAATAAGGGAGATTTGTATCATTGTATGAGTTAGAACTTGAGATGGAAGTATTATTGCATTTCTAGATATTGAAGTAAGACCAAGCTTAGGTCGGAACAAGTTGATAGGATCGCCTTTTTGGGTCCCCATCCCCCCCATCCCCCCCCCCCCCCCCCCCCCGCGCAGCAACATAGGGCAACAAAAGGACAAAGAGGCTGGGGTTTATTTGCTTTTGGCATAGCAGGACCAGCAGCAGTAAGAGCCTCAGCCCTAAGGTGTGATTCTTTTACTTTGTAATATGGATTGCCCCTTTGAACTGGCTATATGGCAACAGCTGTTGACACCAACACCAGGTGAATATGAAGTGCATGGATACGGGTTATGCCTTTGGAATGAAAGACAGTGGTGGATTCACAATCCACTACCTTAATCCACTTGCCTACATCTGTTTGCACCTACTTTTAACTTTTGAGGGCATGCAAAAGGCTATAATAGATCTCATCGTCATTAAAAAAATATAAACACTTATCATTCATTGGTAGGAGCCAAACCCTATGCTATAGAAGAGAAAAACACGCGCCAAATTACTAAGGTCACAACCTAAAGTAAATTTTCCGAGTAAACTACAAACATATAATGAGACTTCAAGAAAAGAACAAACCGTTCACATCATCTGATTCATCACTTTCATTATCAGACTCCGCAGATGTTTATGGTTACATCAGTTTAGTTGGCAGACAGGAGCAATGGGGGCATGCAAGCTCATGTAGGTAGTAAATCCGGTCCCTCAACTTTCAGAGTCTGCCCATGCCTACAACATATTAAGCTCACTATATAAACGAGCTAGATAAAATATAATCTCCTCCACTTAGATTCCAACACAATGCATACCCTGTATCATGTCACTAGTTGTAAGGATCGTCGTTCTCCATTTGAGAACCTTGTAATGACATGAGCCTTTCCATAACCTTGTAGAAAAATCAGAATCAAATATTAAGTCAGCCAATATTCATGAAACTCAAGACGCAGCACTCATCCAAAATACTGGTTCTGAAAAACAGGAGGAAAAAGTCTCTCCGTTTGCAGCACAAATCCATGCAGGTCAACGCATCACAATTCACGAGACACACACACACACACACAGGATCAACAATACAAAACAAAAATTGCTTGAGTTTGAAAAGGGCAATCTAGCAAAAAGAAAAAGAAAACAAAGCAACGAAACACCACCTACTTCACACTGCCCGTAAGCAAGCCCGACGGCCCCAACCATACCCACCCAAAACCCCATGGTCATTGAGATGCAATGATTACCACTTCCCGTTTTGATTATTATTTTTTTGGTTGTTCTCCTCTCAACAAGAAGAGGAGAAATTACAAACAAAATTACCTGCTTAGCATCGTCTCTAAACTTCTCCTTCCCAACTGCCATTCCAACCAAGCTAATGCACTCCATGGCTTTGGCACGAAGCATGCGGTTTGACTTGTCTGTTGCATTCACCAATATAGCTTTCAAGTAGGGCATAACTGCATCATAGTATTTTTGGAAGTGCTCCTATTGATCCACCAGAAGTTAGAATGAGTCAGTGACAACAAGGCCAGAATACAAAAAATTTAACAAGTAAGACCATGTCTTAAATAATATACCTGAGATGAATCAGCAACCGAAGCTAGAGCAGTCAAAGCCCCCTCTTGCACCATTTGCTTGCCATTCTGAATGTAAGCCAATAATTAGGACAACCATATAATTGTCATTATTACATAAATACATACAAGTACAGTGGCTATCATTCTGCTGCTATACCTGTAATAGGACAAGCAGTTTGCTCACTATTCCATCTAAGTACGGCGTTAAAATATCCGGAGTGCAGTTCTCGCTGAAATTAAGCACAGCTGATGCAGCATGTGCCTGTAAAATTACAAGGAGAGGAAAAAAAACACAAATATTTGCTTCAAATTGCACAAGTTATTAGATTAATTTGTACCAAAAAAGTTACCAGGAGAAAAACTGATAACTGTCTATACAAAAATATCAAGAACTAAATACCAATGAAAATAATAGATATCATGACAAGCAACAATTGTGAGAAAATTATCATTGTTATAAGACTTGTTGAGGTTATTTAATAATATAAAGACTGAATCGAGCAATAAAAGAAAGCTCCACAACTAGATGTTTACCAAAGAATTCTATTAAAAATCCTTATTCTAAAACCACTTCATTCTTATATATACGGACATCCGTTACAAATTCACAAGTCCGAACCCATTTTCTAAGGCTAGTGAGAATCAATGACAAATTGCTACAGAAAATGATTGATACTCAGATTAATGTTAATTTGAGAAGTTCCACCAAGAAAAAATAATTAAATGTCAAATTAGAAAACATTAAGCAAAACAATGCTTCTACAAGTGAATAAAAGACAAAACAAATAAAATAATGAATAGTTAACACGGGCTCCAGATATTGTTGTTGTTGTTATTATTATTATTATTATTATTATTATTATTATTATTATTATTATTATTTAAGCCATGTGGCTATTGGTAATGATAACACTAGAGAGAGGGGTAGACTGAATTTAACGATGCGGTAGTAAAAAAGAATATGCTTGGATTGAATCTCAACCAACATTTGGCTCTCGACAGAGCTTAATGGCGTAGAAGGATTCATGTAGCCGACTCCAATTAATTGGGACAAAAGTTTGGTTTGGTTAGGTTATTATTTAAGCAATCAGATATGTCCATGCTGCCCGCACTTGAGTCTTTGCGAGTGTACATCACAAAATTTATATCATTTACAGAGTGGGAGTTCTTACACCATGTGAATTTAGGCGTATATGTTTTCCAACCTGTATCTAGCTTGTAACCCCTGCAGGCATTTTTATGACCTCACATTGAAATGTTTCGGTGACATGATTAGCTTACATGCCCATGTTGATAGACAAAAAACAATTGGCAGCCAACAATTCTCACGAAGCTCTCCACAGTAGGGTAAGCAGAGCATATACTAACAAATGGAGCGAATACTGACATGTTTCTAAATATACATGCGTCATTCTTCATTGTCCAACAACCAAATAGACTGATATTCTGGATACATCAAAAGTTAGGTTAATTCATTTCTCCTATGCTTTTTTGGCTTCTCATTTCAGGAATTATCAACTATACAGCAGGACACAATAAATGCTAATGCTGATTATTCAACCCATCAAACATCCTTGGATAAAAAAATTACCAAAAGTAAGGGTTAACTTTTAAGAAACTACAAAAATGTAAAATGTAACATGTATCATATTTGTATTACTGGTTGACGTTCAAGAAGCAAATACCGAGTGGAGGAAAGCAATCCAGGGAAAGGGATTGGAAGGTTTTTCGAGTATGGGAGCTTTGTGGTGGATATGCCTTTGCTCTTTAGAATGCATGTCCAGACAAGGGTGCTCCCTTTACATGAAGAGCAGTACAAATGAAACTACCATAATTTTTCATTGGAATTGAGAGGCATCCCCATTTGCCATTTGGTGAGCACTTGAGATGCTGTGTAACAGAGGGTAAGAAAAAGAGGAAGCCCTGTGGTGAAGTGTGAAGAAGACACCCCTTGGTGGAATGCTATTGCCAGTGTAAATTTAATATGAGATCATTTAATTGGGTTGTCTTCTAGTGGAAAAAATCCAGGTTTGGCAAATTGGCATGCCTTCTAACTCAACGTAACCTCAACTCTACAAGCCCTTGTCACAATCCCCAACTTACTACCCCAACCCTGATCCTCATCAGCCATCCCTATATCTTTTATAACCATACAAAAGCTTCTCAAACAAAATTGTTTCCATATTTACTTTGTGCCACATCTAACTTCACCCAAATGTATCATGTCTTATACCACATTCTCCAGCAACGCCACTCATTATCCCAACATTCACATGTAACTAGATTTTTCTATATCCTCATCTTCTCAATATTCCACACCATACACCATAAGAGCAACTACAACTGTGCTATATATCTGCAAAAGAGAGCAAAAATGTGCTCCAACCAAACTCTAAAACCCAACTCAATTTTCGAGAGTGGGATTTGAGTCTCCAAGTACTGAAACACATGAAGGGTGGACCCATCTCTATATAGCTATTCATTCTTCTAAAATTCCAATTTTGTCCCCAAGAGCTTTTGATTCTAAAAGACTAAAACTAAACACTATTATATCTATTGCACTTTTTGTTATATTTTACGTAAAGTATAACTACTAATATATAGATTCCAGGTCATTATAATATTGGTATGACGTTGTTGAAAACACGTGGACGATATCTTTAAAATGAGACAAATACTTAATATATAATAAAAACTAAAACAAATCATAACTTGAAGTTGGTTACAATAATAAAATATGTGAATGTTAGTTATAGAGATAGAAATTGAGTTTTGTGGTTGACGCTTGTATGAATGGTAAAACCGTTTAAAATGCTCGAGGAGGTATCTTCCTCGGTGCTTTCTTATACAATCCTATCAAGCAATAATGGCAAGTAAAAAAGTAAATCAAAATATTTAAAACTGATTTAAGTTCATGCAGAAGCAAGCTTTTATCATGCAGAACCAAAAACCAATTAAAATTCATCCTATTATCAAAGAAGCAAAACAACTAACAGCACACGGGATTCTGGAAATCATCAATAGCTACAGCTAAAAGGCTGGCAGCACCCGTTGATGGTACTGATTTTGGCAACTTGGCCCCAATTGTGCGCAACTGGCCCAATGATTAATAGCCGCCATAGCACCCGAGGGTGAGGATCTTGGAATGAATTCAAAAACATGTTCACACGTGCTCCAAATTTTTAATCATCACTGCCAATGTTGAAGCCATTAAGACAATTGCATCACAGTTCGCACTGATCTTCAAAATGAAAAATGACAAAGATAGCAAACCAAAAGACCAAAACCCAATTATCATTTCATGACAAATAAACAAATATATAATTTGATTAGCATATTCCTACAAGCATACATTCAAATGATCACAAAAATTGAGATGCCAATGAAATTGAAATGAATTCAACCATTATAGTTGCTCCAAGAAAAATTATCACTTGCAATGATGAAGCCATTAACTTGAACGCAAATAAGTGGGGGAGAATTGACTTCTCAATGATCATTACAATCAAACATGCCAAAGTGAGCTAGACCCAAAAAAATATATTGCTCCATAAACAAGCATAAGCTGAAAACAATATAAATAAACAACTATAGAACATAATAGAAGTCCCTTCGCCCTAGCATATTATCCCCAAGCCCACGTACTTGTGATACTGTTTGAATAATCAGTATGTCAATGATACACAAAATGAATTGGCAATTACCATAACGCAAATGATACCTTCAATACCGTTGCTCATCCCCTCCGGCAATTTGGGCAAGTCGCAATTCAGTTCAGCAATGGTGCTTTCGCCACTCTGGAGCACCCAAATACGCTGGCACGCTCTGAGCAACTGGTACGATTGTGTTCCCACCCCATCTGCATCCCTAGACATTTTCTGCACTATCCCGATCCAAAACACTTCTGCCTGCCCAACACTATAATTACTGGTCTCTTCCCCTTCCCCTCTCCTCATTCTCTGTGCTATGCCACGCTGGATCATCCTCAATATCCAGCAACATATGCATCAAAATCGCAAACAACCTACTGATAAACTGCGGCAACTCCCATCATCCCAGGCGCCCTCTCTCTTTGCCTCCGCAGCGTGATCACGAACTCGATAGCGAGGGTGTCTCTCCCCTCTTCTATGGTTCCTTTCTGCCTCCGCAATCTTAACAGCCATAAAGACTCCCACCACACCCCCAATTGCCGCCCTCAAAACCTAGGCTTCTGTCCTCAGCCAAGTCAATACATTCAAGCGCTTCTTGCGCCGTTGCCCTCCTGCCCACCGTTCAAAGCCTCCGTCAAAGTCGTCATCATCGCTGGCAACAGATCCTGAAACCGATCGCGGTCTCTGGAGTTCGACAATGCACTGGATGAATTTGATGACGGCACTGAGTCGACGCAATCTTCACTCACTTCGTGAGGTTCGGGCTGACGAAGTCAGGATCAATGCATAGAAGCACCTGCGGTGGCAGATGCTTTATTGTGCGGAATTAAAGGGTTTCGTCGCCGATGTACTGCGGACAATTGCGTCGAAAATTAAGAACGCCGATTCCTGAAGCTGCTTTGGGCGAATCAGACGAAACGCAACTGGAACATAAACGGTAACAGCTCCGGCCAACCGTTCTCCGGGGGGTTTTTAAAATCCCCGAACGGGCGAGTTTCCGAAACGGTGTCGCATAGTTTTTTTTGATGATCGTCTTCGCTTCTTCGCGTTGCGCAGGCGAAGTAAGATCGATTTGAGCGTGGATTGAGGTCGAAGGAGACATCGGGCCACAAGTATGCGAGTCGTCACGAGTCAGCTGCCTTTCGAGAAGAATCGCGGACCTGGCTCGGCTTCGACGTGTGGGAGACTGTAGGGTGTTGGACAAGTTTTGAGAGCGGCGCGTTGGGAACGGTCTGCTTGCAAGAGATTGAAGGCGAGTTAGCCCTGCGAGCGCTGCTCGTTCGACGACGACATCAGGTGAGAGATTAGGGTTTCAAACGGCGCCGAGTCGGGGCCAAGAATCGCCGCGAGTTGCGCTTGCTGGAGCTGAGTTGACTCGGGATCCATGGGAGAAAATTAGGTTTTTGGGGGTGAGATGATTAAGAGCAGTGGTGGTGATGGAGGCGCTCTCTCACTCACTCTCTCTAAAAATATATCTTGCTTTTCCCGCACTCTCTGGAGGAGTGTTGTTATGGTGGGGCTAATTAGGGCGAGAGACACTACATAAAAAGTGGAGCATTCGCTGTGATTAGCGTGTCGATAATTAGTACTAATCTTTTGCGTAAACTACATTATCTCCCCTGAGATTTCTAATAAATACAAACATCCCTATATTTTTTGAAGTTATTCCCTGACAATAGACTAAGACCTCCTCTCTGTTATGACGGAAGATTCTGCTGGCCGGCCTCGTCTCATTTTGATCATAGTGCCAATTTTGTTCTTTTTCAATCAATTGATCTTTCTATCCCTATAAAAAAACATCAAACCCAGTTCATTCGTTAACCATACATCCAACATACCTCAAAATCACCTATACATATTACATTATAATGATATATATTAGTTAGTTTACAAACTCTCCTTACCATATATATTTTCTTTTGCCTTGAGAGATTGGTAAAACTCTACTAGAATATCAAAATTGACCAACAATAAATATTGAGATGGGTACAGTACCCTATTCAAGTCTGGTGTTCATAGTGTCTGAACTTGAGAGTGTTTTACCTCAAAAATTAGAATGCATATATATTGAGAATAACATTGGGAAGTAATTTTGGTAGAATAGGAGTACTAGATTTGTTTGACAGAACTGTAAAATTATATTGTCAACTGTCAACTAACAAAAGTTAATAGTCAACTCTGAGAGGCGAATTTACAGAATACATGGGAGGTTTCTATAATTATTAAAAATGTTCAGTGTAATTTACCCTTTTATGGGAGGATTAGCAATGGGCCTTTTGTCTCTTTATTTTTGGAGAGGAAAAAACTAAATGCATACAAAATATATAAAAAGAAAAAGTATAAAGATAATTTTATTGTATGATCTAAATTAAAATCTGGTTTGCGGAAATTACATCTTGAGGGTGTATTTTTACCAAGTATTTGGCAGGAGGAAAAGGAAAATAAATTGATCCAAATGCAACTTAAATGTTCTGTGATTTTTTTTAATTGTTTTTTTGTATATATATATATATATATATATATATATATATAATGCAACCGTGTAGATAGAATTTCTGAAATTATTTTCAGAAAAAAGTGGAAGTTAAGACCAGTCAAAGCCACTATGGTAGGTTGAAACTTGAAATAATTGAGAACACATTTTTGGTTTCTTACCATTTGCAAGTTTGCACCCAATTTTAGTATTTTGTAATCATTAAATCATCCAACTTTCCAACTAAGTTTGCGTTTGCCAAATTTATGGTGGCAACCTACTGTTTTCTAATTTCATTATGACTTGTTTGATTAAAACAAGTCATACACATTAATGCATTGGTAATGTTTGAAAGAAGCATAGGATAAATATAATTATGGTCCCTGTAAAGTATACATGTTTTTAAGCGAAAGTATGCTCGCCCAAGTTAATTGTGTCCTATAGAAACTAATTTGGGGCACTGAAATTAATGGTCTTGCAACCCTTTAATATTTTCGAATAGACTCAAATTGACAATTTTCTAAACAATAAATCATAGTCTTTTATTGGTTGAACTAACTTGAGAGCGTAAACTTGTGACTTTGTATTTGAATTTCAATTTCCTTGGTTGCATTCCTAAAGTTTTCCTTAGTTGCATTCCTAAAGTTTTCAATAGGAGTCTAATCCATCCATTTTTAAACAATTCTCTAATCATTAAAAAATATTTATAAAACATACCTGTAGCCCCTTAAGTATGTATTTCAAGTCATTTGGGACTCTAAAGCTACATTTAATTTAATGACAGATTTTAAGGATGGTATTAGACTATTAGTCATGTGGAGCCAGTTTAAAAGTGAGATTTGACAATTATCCAAAAATAGATAATTAAGAATTTCATGGAGGTTGGTATTACTAATTCAATCTTATGAACTAAAAAAATGAGAATTGAAATTGAGATTAAATTGTTAATCCCGTTAAATTAAATTTTCTTATCAAACATAGCCCAAACTGTGAATTTTGTCAAACTTGTTCAGCGTTGTAATAGAAATGTTAAGGAAAAATAAATTAAATAATAATGCTAGCCTCGTTTTTAAGGCGAATTAAAGTGACCTCCCCTCAGATTTTAAGGCCACACCGCGCACGTGTAGATGTCCAATATTTGAGAAAGTACCAGCTCCCCCCCCCGTAACACTCTCATGAGATTTATAGCTACATTTCAAAAAACTCATTCCATTAGTCAATCGTTAAAATTGAATAACGAAATTCAATGACATAAGTAAAAATAAACACACGTTCCGATTTACTAAAATAAAAAAAAAAAAAAAAAAAACACCAAAAAAAAAAAAAAAACAAAAACCCCTTAGCTTCCCATCTTGAAAAAAAAAACTTAGTAAACCCTAAATTCAATATGCTCAATAGAGAGACCTATGCCGCTTACACAGAGAGAAAGAGTAGCCCCACCCCTACTGCAACTCACTGCCACCGCACTTAATTCGGCAACACTTTGTCACAATTACGTGGTCAGTAGGTGAGGACCCTGGCACCCCCGCACAAACGACATGAGTCAGTGTCACAGTAAAATATAAGGCAGCCCCCCCACAGAACTAGCCCAATCGACACACCATTTGTCACTGCTTGAGTCCGAAATAGCTGAAAAGGAGACCCACAACTATCACTTACCGTCACTCACCTTCATCGTTTGTCGCTTGTATGTATACATATGCATGTAGTAGTGGTGGGTGCCCAGAGAGAAGGAGTAGACCCATTTGTTCTCTTTATAATAGCATACACACACACATATATATATATTAATTCAAAACTTTGTTGTGTGAAAATTGGTTTTGATTTATACATATATGAATTTGGATCTTACTAGGCTTTGGGAAAAATAAGATATTATACCCAAATTATAACTTTGGTTTATGTAATTTAGGAAAAATCAATATGTATATATTTTTTTGTATGTGTTTTATTAAAGCCCAATTAAAGCTTGTCTACATAAATTGGGGGAAATAAATTTGTGTTTTATTAAATCTAAAACTAAAGTTATGTTGTAGGTGATTTGGGAAAAAATCAATGAATTTCGTCTGTATGTATTGATGGGAGTTGGTTTGATGGGAGGAGGGGAATCATGGTTGATGCGGTGATGGCGGTGGCAGGAGGTCAAAGCTGGCGGTGGGCAAGTGGCTAGTGGTGGAGAGAGGACAACAGGATGGAGGAAGAAGAAGAGGGTAATATGGGATTTAGACATTTACTTGAGGGCATTAAAGGAGTTTGTTATTTTCAATTTTTTTAGCTATCCAACAAACTTTAACAAGGGAGGTTAGTGTAATTTCTTAACTGTTAGGGGTTATCTGTATTAAAGACAAATTTTGGGGGAGGTTATTATAATTTTATCTTTTTATAATTATTCTGATTAGGAAAAATAAAAATTTAAAAGTTCTCCTAGTTACCTGGTCAAGCGAAGTCACTCTTCCATCCTAAAGCCCCAATTACTTTCTTAATTAAAATTTTGAGATAGTCTTTTAGTTTTTCATAAAAAAGATTGAATAAAACATGGAGTGTATTTATATTTTACATCGGCTTTAAAAACGTATTCACATTCTATAAACAACAAAATGAGTATTTTTAAGTTCTTTTGCTTAATACTGTGTTGAAAGATATGTTAATTTATTCATCTCAGTCACATAATTTGATTGATTTTGTTCTTCCAAAAAATAGACAATGAGATAATTTTATTAGTTTTAAAAAATATTTTTTAATGAAAAGAATCAGAATTTTCTGATATTGGAGTCATTTGATTTTTTCATGTTTTCTTAAAGAAAATAAATGCATAATTTGAAAATCATGTTTTGCCATCCATGTTTATAAAAATAAATATAAAAGATGAATCATTATACGAACTATTAATTTTATTTTTCAAGCTATTATCAGACGCTCTTACCCCTCCCTCTCTCTCTCTCTCTCTCTCTCTCTTCGACTAACTTCATCGGCGGCGTCTGACGGACTTCCGGCGTGTTTCGGTAGTCCCAATCGGGTCTGTCCCTGTATCTGTCTCTCTCTCTAAACAAGGTTTTTAGGCTATCTTTTTATAAGTTTCGTTTAATTAGCCGTTTCTTGCTTCAGTAAATCTTCTCTCTCTCTCTCTATGTAAAGTAATACATACACGAGTATGCATAAATACACTTATCATCTGTTTGATTAAATGCCGTTGCAGAGGCTATATTATTTTGGGTATATTTTGATAGTAAGGTCTACTGATATGTTTGTGGACATCTATTTTATACAATGAGGTACAGCTGATCGCCTGTTGTTTTCCTTGGAATTTGAAATAATTTTTTGGGGCCCTATGCACACAATTGTGTTATTAAAGATCTAGCATAGTGAAGCAAGTATGGTTCCAAATGGTAGTTCGTTTTTTTTTTTTGGTTTGTTTTCTTGTGTCAAGAGGAGTGCTTGTTTATTTTCTTGGATGATTCTGCGGCGTGCTCAATGCTCATTGCTGATGTTGCTTTAAGCTGTTGTCTTGTTGTTCCTGCAGATTGCTTCTGAATTTTATTTTATTGTTGCTTCTTCAACCAGCTGTGTATCATGTATGTTCCAGTGTTAAGTTTTTATGCAGTGTGGTTGTCCGTTTGAGTGGTATTTGCGGTTGTTTTAAGGGTTTTTTCTTTCTTTCTTTTCGTGATGTGTTTTCAGCTTCCTTCTTGTGGTTCCAATTGCAAGTTTGTTACGATGTTTGGTAACATTTTAATTTTTTTATTTCTTGTGTTTGTTTTATGTTTGTTTTGTTTTGTTTAATTTTTTGTAAAACAGAAACGAAAAATATGTTTGTGTTCATCTATTTTTAAACTATTTAAAAACAAAAATATGTTTGGCAATAAAATTGTTCGCCATTTACATGTTAGTTGTCATAATACTAAAATATATGGTATTAGTAAGTGTTATGCAAAATATTTAGACAAAAGGAAACCATACATTGAGGCCACTAGAATAAATTCATCAAGCTTACAAACTATAGGCTCACATAGATGACATATAATTTACATTTCTTACACATAATAGCCATGCGAAGAACAGTCAGAAGATTTTATTATTACAAAACTGCGCATTGTTTCTAATAAAAACAAAACAAAACCAAAACAAAAAAAGAAATGGCATCCCAGGCAGCTGTTTGATGTTCCTATTTCTAATCAGGCCACCCTATTTGTATCACACCAAGAATAATTAGTGATGAAACTTGAATGGCAATCCTACTTTCCCCTTAAACTGCACAAGAAATAAAAAAAAACAGGTAAGAGATCGATAAGCTTCCGCTCACTAAGCTAGAACTTAAATCAGAATTCCACATTTTCAACGTCCAGTTCTAGTTACATCTAGTCTGCGACAAACCCAGCAAACTGCAAATATTCCCTAAGCTTTCATGGAATCGGTAGGAATGAATGAGTTTGAAAGTTATATAGCTATCACTCTCAAACCATAATTTGAAACCTCATGATAGAGCCACTATTTCCACAAACATTTCGTGGCAATGGCAGGCTTCCTATGTTTCCAGCACAGATCCAGCAAATGAACTTTTTTTTAGAGAAGCTGGGGTTAGCTGCCAGATGCATACTATGATATTCCGGCACAAGTCTAGATCATATATCAAAATGAGATAGTGATTACCAAATAAACTATAATGAAGATGGCAATGATAAAAACACATGCAAAGGCAATATCCACATCTCATTTATCAATACTAAGTTTTCACCATCAGCAAGTAAGCACCTCGAGGTCAGCTGCTTATAGGCACAAGTTACCAAGTTTTGAATCAGAATAATCTACAAATAAATTGGCCAAAATCAAGAATCGAATATCATTTACAAAGCCAATCACGAGACACCGAATCCGAAACTTTCCACTCATTTCTCAGAACAATAGCATAGCATAATCCCTCCAAAAACAAAACAAAAACAAACAACACGCATTACCCATCCACAACACAATCCAGAGACAAAATAGCTCACCAGTAACAAGAAGCAACCCAGATTTTAAAGCTGCTTGAGAAACACAACTCTCTCCCCTTAAACCTCCCAGCCAGTATAATCAGCATGGTGCCTGATCTGAATGATGAAGACGAAGCTGAACGGAGTTTTGTGGTTTTTGGAATTTCCGCGGCGCCGGCAGGGAGAATGCAACTCCTAGATGTCCGTGCGTATGACCTAGAAGCGAAAGGAAGAATGACGTTGTTGCCTTATGTGAACAAATCACTTGGGCTTTGATTTACTTTTCATTCTTTTTTTTTTTCAGACCAGGGACTCGAACCTTGCGTTGACGTGTAGTAAGTTCAAAAAAAATAATTTTTTCTTGTTTTCACTATTTTTAAAAATAGTGGTAGTAATTTTACCTTATTTTCATTTATAAATAGCAAAACAAACAAGTTTTTGTTTACATTTCTACCAAAAAACAAAACAAAAACAGAAAAATAAAAATTAAACAGTTAACAAACATCACGTAAGTGTTTGAATTATTATTCCATTTAAGTGAAATGCTAAAATTATGACTATCCTGCATGCATAACACCCTTTTGTGCAGAACCCACACCAAAACCACCAACTAACACATTGACATTGTACCAAAAAACCAAAACTAGGGGCATTAGTTTCCTGATGGTCAATTCATATCACCTTGTTTAGGGAGTAAATATTGGGCATAACGGTGATACCGCGTGGCCATATTATCATCCAATGGGAAACTCATTTTTGTAAAGGGGACCACTAGGTTAGGTTAGTGGGAGACAAGGGTTGTTCACCTAATGCCTTGTGTGGTCTTTTATTGGCCGGTGGCACCTGTTGCACTCAATAATTTTGTCTATTTAGGCTTCAAAAACTTGATTTGCTGCTTACCAAAAAAGAACATAAAAAGAAAGCGTTATGCCATTACCAAGCACTACCTATATTTATTTTTTATTTGAAATGGAAATCTAATGCTCTTAAAGCCTGGCACTAATATTTCAACTGTAGTTAGAGGCAATGGCATAATGTCATATACAGCTGTATCCACAAATGTATGTAAATTGTGAATACATAGGCAAGTAACGATACTGATTTTATGTTCTGATATGTATAATAGCACAGGGTTTAGAGAGATATGAGTGGCCATGATGCTTACATCTTCTATAAGCGATGCTATGCTCTTCTTCTCCTTTTCCTCCTTCTCCCTCAACCCATGGCTGTTTGGGTGGGCTTGGGGCCATCCCGGGGACAAATAAAAGGAAAAGGCACATGTATATATGCAAAGTTTTGTATCATCAAACCATAAAGACGAAGATTCTTTTATCTGAATTCTTAACGAGAATCTATTGTTGATCAAGCAGGTTGGTTTTGAAATGATTGATGCATATGCCGAGTCACTAGGGATTCCAATGGATACAGTTCATTGCAAAGCTATTTATGGAAAAGGCATGTTAACTTATTGAATTTGCATTACCTATATTTTTTTACATGCGCGTGCACACACAGTTACATGTTTCAGATTTTGAACTTCAGGTATAGGTTTGTGGATGTGAAGTTTGTGGGGTTTTGTTATTGTATCTCAGGTTTTGTTGGTGATATTCCTGTTTTCCTAGCAAAGCCCCAAACTTACATGAATTTGATCGGTGAATCTGTAAGTTATTGAGAAACTCCCTGAACTAGAATTTCTGTATTACATTGTTAATGATTACTGTTGCACGCCATAAAAATACATCAAGATAACTAGCTGTTCTTTCCATTTTTCCTTTTCATTTTGGGATGGGAAAATATCAGTTAAAATAGCAGTGATTGAGGAGTTAATTATATTCTA
>CM018913.1:128934-168934 GCA_009663005.1 Actinidia chinensis | reverse complement strand
CCTTCCATTAATCCATCTACAGATCCATGATGCAACCACGGCCTCAGTTTTGACCCATTTTGCATTGTTAGATTTGATCTGGAAGTATGGTTTGGTAGGCTTGCAACATCCTTCTATTTACCCAAAACTGATGTTTGTCAATGATGAGCAACGAGCTATAGCTTTTTTCAAAACGGCTCTTTTTGCTGTATTAGTTGCAAAAATTCCTTTTTCTTAAAAAAAATCAGTAGTCACTTCTAATCACTTGTTTGATTTTTCCATATCTCCTCTATTATTAGTTTATTTATCTATCTTGTTTTCTTTCTGAGAAGATTGATGCTGCATTGCAAGAGGGGGTTGTCGCGTTGAAACAATTGACATCCAAAGGATTGACAGAGAATGCAAGATGCTTCAACAGCGAGCAGAAATACAAGCACATAAGACTCCAAACAATTCCGATGTGAAAAGCATAGAGGCAAGGTTGTGAGAATTAAGTGTATGACTAGCACCAATTAGCCTCTGTAAACTATGTGATGATATGGTAAACTATAACTGTGGGTGCGCTCCTATTAGTACACAGAACAACATAACTTGGGGTTTCTCAGCAGCGGCACAAACATAAATTCAGTGACTGATCATTGATTAGATGTTTATAGCTACAAAGATAGGAATGTTTGGTTTAACATCTAAACATTTACATGATCCAACTGGGCTTATTGTTTTATAAATATCCGCCAGACTATTGTGCTGATCGATAACTATCTGTATTTGGTACCTTTATTGTCTTGGCGGGTCTGATTTGCTTGTGGATCGTTGAATAGTTGATTGAGGTTTATGGTATTGTAATGTTGGCCCTAAAAAAGCCAGCAAGGTGTGTGATGTAGAGTTGGTGTAATATGGGCCACATCCAGAATAAATTTGGTCCGTAGATTTCATCTTGTTACTTTTTTGGGCACATTTTTCTGTATATGTAGGATTTATGGTTGCATTATGTGAAATTACATTCTGGTGCTGCATTTTTGTGGTTAGAGTCATCATCAGCCTTCTCCTTCAAGGTTTTGGTGTGAGAGCAAATAACAAGAAATGCATATGGGTCTGTTGCTCGGCCACCTATATTCAGGCCATTGCTGGTTTTCTTGATCACTAGATACATTTGTGTTGCTTTTCTTTGGGAGCTGCTTCCTCATTGAGACAATCCATCCTTGCAAATACGTGTTGGCTTTCGTAAGGATAAAATCAGGAGCATCAGCTTCCGGCCAACCTGCTTTAATGATTCACCCATCCTTCTTCAGGAGCTCCTTCCAAACGTATTTGGCATAATGAGGGCAAATCGAAGCAAGAAGCCATGTTTGAAAATCCATAAACTGCCATGGCAGATCACCATTCATGCCCTCTGAGCCACAAGAAAGCCTATACCCATCCCTGCCAGCTTGGAAGTCATAGAATCCGTCTTGAGAGCCTCTCGAAACATTCGATCTTCTCTGTCATCTTGACTGCGATGTTCATATCATTGGAAAATATACATTATGATCAGCATAAGTCGAAAGTGGACCACTTCTCAAAGACGACTCTGCATCAATGATCTCCTGCATCCATTAAAGCTCTTGTGACCTTTAGGATTGCAGAATTAGCAGTCTCAACCATGAAATTGGCATTGTCCATGCCATCACCTGCATCAGCAAGAGCAAATCTCGTGGCATCAGCTGAGAAATCCTTAACCACTTGGCGGATTGTCCTGAAGTTCCCCGTAGATTTTGACATCTCTGAATTCAGCATAATGTACCCATTGCATCTAAATCCCCGAGGCCAATGTTGCCTTGGCATAAGGGCTGTTTGGTTATAGATGCAAAAGGGTTAAAGATGAGACCTTCGATTGGAGTTGATTTTGTAGAGAAGGAACCGCCTCATTGAAACCATTGGCGGTGGTGGGTGGAGGACGGCGGCCGTTGGGGTTTCGGCAACATTAGATGGTAAACACAATCATTAGTTGCAACTTGCAACACATGGAATACATAATACAAAATTTGATAAAAATGTAAATTTTATTATTGATTCTTGTAGTTTGACAAAAAAATTATTTTGGTCACTGTAGTTTCAACTTGGTATTAATGTAGTCTCTAGTTAATACCTGTTAAAGAATTAGAATGAAAAAAAAATATTTAAAACATACATGACCATTTAAAATAATAAAGTGACACCATATATTTTAACCAATAAAATGATAAGTAATATTTATCCACAGACACAAATGCACTCCTAAAGTGGCAATGTGAGCTTCATGAACTTGCTTTGAATCTAAATTCTTAAGAGGATTGATGGGAAAACAACACTAGAGCCAGATTGAAAATACAGTGTCATAATCGTTCAAATTAAAAATTATAAGGACCAAACTGAAACATTGGTCAAACTACAATGATTAATGTTAAAAAAAATATAGTACTAGAGAGAGAGAGAGAGATGAGGCATCCATCATCGACGACGACGGGGAGCAAGACGACGGCGTGTTGCGCGAAGGTGGGGCTGAAGAGGGGCCCGTGGACGGAGGAGGAGGACGATGTGCTGGCGAATTATATATGGAGGGAAGGGGAGGGGCGGTGGCGGACGCTGCCCAAGAGGACCGTGCTGCTCCGCTGCGGCAAGAGCTGCCGCCTCCGGTGGATGAACTACCTCCGCCCCTCCGTCAAGCGCGGCCACATCGCCCCCGACGAGGAGGATCTCATCCTCCGCCTCCACTGCCTCCTCGGCAACCGGTCTCCTCTCTCTCTAGATTACAAATCCATCATCATCTACATCTCCGATTTGGGTGTTAGGGTTTCTGATACCAATGATGCTTTATTTGTGCACCACATTTGGATTTGGATCGAAAATATGGTATCCAAATATAATCATCCTAGCAATATTCTGTTGATATTTAGATTGTTTTCTTCCTCTCTCTCTAGATTACAAATCTATCCATCTATTTCTCTGATTTGGGTATTAGGGTTTGACTGTTCTCTAGTTACTTTTTGTATAGATTAGGGTTTTCTGTAGTTAGCTCATTTAGGGGGGTTCACTATACAGCTCGATCTGTCCATCTTTTAGCTACATGCATTTACCTGCATATACACACATACACAGTTCATAAAGACACGCAAAAATCTGTACAAAAATAAAATAAAAATCACAGGGTTGTATAAATAATCAAAATAACTTTGTTCGCTACATTGACAAGTAAAAGAACGTTACTCTCTCGCAATTGAAAACAATCAAAATAATAAGATTCATTGATGTAAGTGGCATCTATTGCATTGTTTTGGTCAATTATAATAGCGAGTAATATTTACTCAACTTAAAATAAGTAACAAAAATCATACTCATAGATAATCTATACAAAACGACTAGCATCTTATATAATATTTACTAACAAAGAATAGAGCGAATATGGCTTTTGATCTAAACAGCTTGGTGGGTTTGTGCACATATATGTAGGTGGTTTTTGATAGCCGGGAGAATTCTAAAGAGGACAGGTAACGAGATAAAAAACTCATTGTTCTTCTCCAAAAGACAAACCCTCGTCTTCGAAAACCAATCCCACCCCTAATCTCGCTGCTTCGGCCTTGGAAGATCCAGTTAGTAGCAGTCAACTCCTCATGAACAAGGGAAATGGGTATTATAACCCTAACCCTAATTTGCATAATTTTAATGGTTTTAGTAATGAGGATGAGGATGATATTAACTATTGCATTGAAACAACCAACAAAACGCACAACAACATCCCAATCCCTTGATCTCTTATTACTTGATTCCTACCTTTTAAATCATTCAATTGCTCAGTTGATGATTTAAATGCATGGTTTGTTGAGAGTGACGCCTCTAAATTCATTATAAAATCTATATTGGAAGGGATTTGTGACGAACTTTAATGTACGTAACTTATCCAAACCATGCAGTTCGATAAGGTTTAAAAGATCATTGACACCAATGCTTTCAGAGCTCCAAAATAAAGGCTATTTTTAGCCTCTAACTATGCAGACTTGCTCAAAAAATTGACACTCATCTCCGCTTTCACTTTCACTCTAACTCATTCCTAAAATATGTCTATCTTTGAAATTGCAAAATGATTACTATTCAAAAAACATTTATTGAAATGAGATTTATATTAAATTAAATAATGATGATTTGGAGTTTTGGACAAAAAAATGTTATAGACTAGTACTTTGAACAAGTAAGGTTTGAAGGGAACATGGGGAAATGATGGAGTTTTTTGTTTTTGTTGGGAATAAAGATGGAGTACAGGAATAAAGATGGGAGGATTGGAGTTGTACATGAAATAGTAAATTCATTAAACAATTCTTTTGAATTGAATGACATTTTTAAGTCTCTATTGTAGACATACGGGTAAGAGGGGCTCGAAGGGGGTGCAAACGAGGCATCTTGGGCTTGCTATGGATGCTAGTAGGGCCCAGGAACCTTTAGCCCATATATAAATAATCATCATTGGGCTGGACTAGAAAATAGAATTGTTTCTGGCACATGAGTAGGCATAAAACTTAGGCTCCATTTAGTAGTACTTATTTTAAGCAAAAAAGCTGCTTAAAATAAGCCAACAAAAAAATCATTTTTAAAAAAGCTATTTTGTGGTGGTTGGCACCACTTCAAAAAGCTGAAAAAAAGCTAAAATTGAAAAACAAGACCCAGCTGAGAATCAAACTGAGAAATCAAGACTGAGAAATCACTCTCAGTTGAAAAATCAGATATTTTCTCACTCAAAATTTCGAAATCAAAGAAATCAAGATCCAACTGAGAAATCAATATCATTATTGGGATTTTTGCTCTGATTTTTGAAATTAACATCAAAATCAAACAATCTGTGAAGGTGCGAGACCAGAGTTTGTGGGTTTGGTCTGGTGACTCTGGTTTGATGACGACGACGTTGTGGTCGGTGATGAATTTCTCGGCGGAGTCTAAGATAGAGAATCCATCGGCGTCCTCTCCGTCAACGGCAGCAGCGGATCGGATCGGATCTCGGCGAGGAGCCGATTGGTCTCTTCGACGAGGTGGCGGTTGACAGCGTCGGCGTCGGAGGTGGTGGGAAGTGCTTGGTGCTTCTCTGCGCAGAACACTCGACCCTCTCTCTGATCAGTCTGGAATAGAAGGGAGAGAGAAGATGCGTTAATGGAAGGGAAGGGAGAGCTGTGTGTATGCTAGGCAAGGGTATTTTCGGCATAAGCAAAAAGTCATTAAAGTCACTGTAGCTCCGCTACAGTGACAAAAAGCTAGTTTTTTTTTGCTTTTTTTGGTTCATAAATTTGGCCTTAAAAAAGCTAAAAGCAAAAAGCAAAAAAAACACAAAAAAGCCAGCAAACCAAATATGTGTTCAACTTTTTTGCTTTATTTAAGCAATAAGTCAGAAATAAGCTGGTACCAAACGGACCCTTAGTGTCATTGGATAGGTAACAAACAATCAAAAGTCTTGTGGTGGGTGCAAATTTTGGGAATAGGATGGAGATGAAGAAATTGGAAAAAGAATAAAGAACGTTTCAAATGTCGATTTCCTTTAAAATGTTATTCATCCCACCAATTTATAGATTTGATGTGCACCTGATTAAAAAATATCGTCACTAGAATGTAATAAAATCTAAAATTTAATATAATGTCTGATTGCAAACGAAGATAAACCCTATTATCCTTAGATTTTACAAATCTATCAAGAAGTAAATAAATAGAAAATGTGAATTCTATATAAAACAATGTTTTGTTGTTGAACCATAGGAACCAAACCAATCCCAAACTTTTATATGAGCATGAGTTTATGACCATGAACTAAGAATCGCATCTCTTTCATTTATTTTCAAGTGTCACACCCTTTATTTAAACCAAAGAGTCACAACTCTTGATTTGAAGTCAAAAGTCACACCCTCTGAGTACCATCTCTCTTTAACCAAATATATATATATATATATTTGAAAGTGTTCTAACAAGTGTGTCTCCCACTAATTCAACCACGTGAGATTTTCTAAATATTAAATAGTAATACCATCTAATATTTACTCATGCTCAAGATTTTTGTAGAGTTTAGTAATATAATGCAAAGGTAAATTAAAGAAGGAAATAAACAATAAGAGTGGTTAAAAAAGATGAAAAAATAACAGCGATGAAAAGCTTTAATGGGTACAGTGAAGTTATTTATTTGTTTGTTTATTTTTTATTTTGAGAGGAAATTATTTATTTGAAACAGAAAGAAGTTCATGCATATAATTTTGTTTTCTTAAGCCGTGTTTTTCTTCTTTTTCTTACCAAATCTTGCGGTTGGAAACAACTTTTCTTGCTGGCACACTCATTTATTTAGATCGCGTAACTGGTAGAAAATTATGGTTCGGTCAAGGTTACAACTTTTTTGACTTTTTTAATTTCTGACAAATTTAAGATCCAATTTGTGCTCATTTTTTAATTTTTTAATTACTTTAGTTTTTTAAAAAATTCATTATTAGTCAATTTTTTTAATAAAAAAATTATATAAATTTTTTTTATTTCTCTTGACGAGATAAATTTAAAATTTAATTCTTTTTATTTAATTTAAAAAAAAATTATTTTTACTTGACAAATTAACTATTTTTTTTTCTTTTGTATATATTTTTTTTTAAAATTCGAATAGATTTTTTACATGTTCATATTTATCTCGTCAAGAGGAACCGTAAATTATAAAAATTTGTTCAGACAGTGAAAAAAAAAAAAAACTAAAATAAAAAATCTCAAAATTCAAAATATCTAAAAAACCTAGCCAACATTGGGGGCCTAAACAAATTATAGTACTATTTTCATCCCCACAAGGGAAAATCTAACTGTCTAAACTAATTATCTCTCTGATCTTGTGTTTCAGAATTGCTAGTCTTCTTAACCAGATATTAAGATCAACTTCTCCTAATAAAAAAAAAGGAAAAAATAAATTTATTTTTAGTTTAAAATTTTAATTCACATGCTTAAGTAGTTGTACTTCAAAAGGATGAGGAGGTGCTATGAGTATCATTTTTAGCTAGTTTATTAAAGTTAATCAATGTTATTTGTGTTTCAATATAGTATTTTTGTTTTTACTTAAATCCGCCATAAAAGACATGCTCACAATTCAACATGATGTCATAATAATTTTTTTATGTAGTTGTATCCAAGTTGACAGGGTTTTAACTCTTTTTATTTTCTTGTTTTCACTTTCTTTTTGGGTGGTTTTGGCAATAGCTATGGAAAACCTCTGATTTTTTTTGCATGTATTGTATTTCCATCTTATGTCGGGATGTGCAAAAAACCCACTGAAACTGAACAGACAATCCGTCCAAACCTGTACCAGCCCGCGCCGCTTTCCACAATTTATGCATCTCTTTGGAAAATCTTGGACACCCTCTAAACTTGCTCTTGCCTTATTGAAATGGTGCATTAATATTTGAGAAACGGAGGAAGGACACCATCAACATGAAAGTTTATTTCATTTGCATTAAAGTTTATTTCACCAATTACCCAGACCATGATCTAAATATGCATATACGAACATTTACATATAAAGGGAGGCAAGAAAAAGAAGTGCATGACTCACCCGGGCCGAAAAAGTCGTTCGTTGAAGAAACCCTTGGAAGATGCTTTGAGCTTTTCTGCTACTTGCATTGTTAGATGATGAATGGGGTCACTTAAACCTCATTGAAACAAACTGCAAAAAGTGGAGAAGAAAGGGAAAAAGTAGTGAAAAGAGAGAACAAAGTTCTTGCAAGAGAAGTTCACACGTATTTTCATACTCAACATTCTTTCATGTTGTGAATTGTGGACACCTGGAGGCCGTGTGTTGGGCGATGAGGGCCCAGAACAAAATCTGCTAGTAGAATTGGCCATAACAGTTGCATAGTTTGTTCGGATGTCCGTTAGATTCTCTCTCTCTCTAAATATCTTTTGTTGTTCAAGATATATATATATATATATAAAGAGAGAGAGAGAGAGAGAGAGAGCCTTACAGCAGTAATAGAACCAACCAAACGTTCTAACCAGTAGGGTCAGAAAGTGTTAGACAGACCAAGTCAGTGAAGTCACCAACCTTTCTTTTCCATACCCCTATAGCTCTGGTTCAACTGCCCAATCTGGTGAAGGGCATTTCTTTCATTTCAAGTCCTTGGTAGTTGACATGGAAGCATTAAACTGTTATCATGATCAATAGGCCTCGCAGCAGTTAATCTATCCGACCCTTCCAATGGAAACTCCATTTGTTGTATAAAGAAATATGCAATTCACCTACATGAAACAGCTTTCCTGAAGTGCGTTATAGTTGCCACTTGCCGCCAAAGTTACAGAAGAAAAAGCCAAGATTGTTTCTGAAGATCTGGAATGACATTTCACAGCTCAAAGAGCAATACTAAAAGTAATCGGACCTGATACGTACCACATTCCTTAATTTCATAGACTGAGTTTAAGATATCAAGATTTACGTACCTGTCATGAATAATGTGTCAGATAACACTTCACCATTTCAGATTTAGCCACCAAAAACACACCAATGCCCTTGATAGAACAAGAAGTGAGAAATCATGCTCGAGTTCAACACACAAGCAGTGTTTTAAAAAGCGATAGATGGTAAACGAGTGGCCGGGGGCCTAGCGCCTAGCGGTTTTTTTTTTTTTTTTTATTTTTTATTTAGACAATTAATATTTACTCAACATCACTCCATAACTTCCCCAATTCCCCTTCTACCCCCGCCCTTCCCTCCCACTCTTCTCGATTCCACTTTTCCTGTTGAATAATACTAAAAGAAAGATAAAAATGACAATTTAGGCTCAAAATACATAAAAACAAAACTAAGTTTCTAAAAAGCGATAGGCGTTAAGCCAGGCGGGCGGCGGGGGGCAGCGCCTAGGCGCGGCCTAGCGGGCCGATTTTTAGAACATGCACAGAAGGCCCAATAAAAATAGAACATTAGTAATAATACACTGATGATTTATAATCCGCAATAATACCACAGGGTTTGCTAAGTTTACCCAGTTCAATCAGACTTGGTGCACCAAAAAGAAACCCAAGATCTACACCAAATAAATAAACCCACAACCAATGGAAACACTTGATATGCAACTGGAAAAATCATCAGCATCCTCCGTAGCAAAAGCTTTCGTGTCAAGCAAACGTGTGGTGGCACCAGCAGAATCCCTGTCCTGCACGAGGCTCCCAGATCCAGGAAGGTGTCTTGATGTTTTTTACGTTTGTGCCCACTTCATCGCAAAGTGTACACCTTGGACGTCTAACACGCAGGTTTCGGATTTCTTTTAGGATTCTTCCGGGGGCGGCCCAGGTGGTCGTTTAGTTGTTTTGACGTGGAAAAAGATGACGTCACTTTTTGAAGTGGAATCTATTATCTCTTTTTTGGCAAGCCATCAGTGCCCAAAGCACTGGAACATGGCAATTTCAATGTTTGAAACATCACACAATAGCTCGGCATATAAGCTCCTGCACCTCCTTCTGTACCAACTCCCACACACTCATAATCATCATAATTAGTTATGCAATGCTCGGTATGCATGTGGACAATGGAAACAGTCATTTGCCACTCCAAACAGGTAGCACCTGCCAACTTAAGACTCACCACAACTCATTCCCTGCACCCTGTGATCCTTCAGCTCAACCTCGATCCGAGTGAAAGATACAACAAGATCATGACCAACCTTTTGGTTCTCAAAGTTTTTTCTACATCTTAGGACCAAAAAGAAGTCGCCATTTTCCTAATTCTGCTTTTCTATAAGGAGAATCTCTGATAGCTCTTGCAATGTGTCTCCATCCATTTTGGGAATTGCAATAAGGTCACCTCCTCTGACCAAGCATTAAATGACCTCTCCTAGGTCGCTATCAACCAATCCCAACGGGGTCCTTTTGAACAAAGGCATTAGACGCAGTGCTCCGGCCCACTAGCGATCACCCATTTATATAACTCCTCATGGAAGTACACATTCTAGAAAGAGCTTTATTATATGCCTCCATGGTTCGCGCATATGCAATAGCATTTAGGTACTGACCGTGCAGTCTCCTTTCCTTGACTTTTCAATTTAGAAAAAAAGAGCCGTGATTAGTATCAATAAATTTTGTTAAAAGTCCGTGTCACGTGACGGTAACCCGCGATAATGGATTATCCACCAACCCAAATGTCTTTCCACACCCCGGTTGTATAACTGTCACTCTGTCAGAAACTATTACTACTCCCTGTCCTGTAACCACAAGCTTCAGGTGCTGTAGAAACCACACCCATCTTCTCCCCCCCTCCTCAGAAGTAAGCACCAAGCATAAGCAAGTTGGATACTTCCCATTTGTCTGCATCCAAAGATGAAGCAACTACTAACTGCCTTTGGATGGACCACTCAATGGCGAACATAATAAAAATCAAAGCCTGCACCCAGCATGAAGCCGCGTAATTGAGCATTCATATGCACAAAGCCTATTGATGTGTTGTCCTTCTGCACATGACGCATTTAGCCACAGTTCCGGGCAAGCCTCCATTCGGCGATTGGCAAAACCAGGTATTAGCTTAAATGAGTCCTCCATTGTCTTCAGTTTCCTCTTTAACCTTCTCCTTCAAACGCCATGCCTGGAGATAGGTCCAAGGAATGGAAAATTCTTCAGAGTCATTGCAAAGGTTCTCGTGGCAATGTTGGACATTCCAAACCCTCTTTCTTAATAATACTTCGGACCACTTAGACGTGAAATTGGGTTTAAAGTTTGGTGATCCGGAGAATTGGAATGACGTCAACAAACTTCTTATTGAACAAGTTTGTGAGCCTCATGCTGGCAATTACTTTCCAATTGCACCCGCCAATGGCACATTTTACATTCAATAGGTCGCGGGATTATAACTGAATTTTAAGGGACTTCTTGGCGTTGAATATTTGAAAAGCGCTTGTCGAAATGCTCAGCATCTCAAATGCTGCACTTCTCCCATAATGCTCTCCCTGCGGTAGACACAACAGCGGTGCATCATTACATGAGGTAGTTCACGTGGCTGATGCTGATGCCTGATGATCCCCCGCTAACATGTTTCTTCTCATACTGGATTTGATTTGGTTCACCTCATCATTGTGCACCTGTGACATTTAAGACCCACGCCCATTATCGCGTATGTATGCCATAACACAAATAAAAAAAAATAAAAAATTAATGATTTTTCCAAGTGGTTAAGTGAGTTGCTTTTACCTCATTCCATCCACAAACAGGTGTGGCGGGGATCTGCGCATCATTTGAACATAGACAGGCAAAATCATCCATTGACTGTTATAAATGATCCACTCCATCCTGGTCTTTCAAGCGTATTAATTGCTTTTTGTTTGATTTACAGTGAAGTGCAACAACTTGTTCCTAGGTTCGATCCCCAGTCTATCAAAAACAATATTCTTTAATTCCTCATATGTTATACCTGATTTCAATAGAAACTGCTCGGTGGTGCCACCCATGTACGTGACATATCCATCTGCCCCAATCTCATTTACACCACCCCAATGACAGAAACAGAATATTGTTTTATCTACTGGTGCCATATGTAAAATCAATCACAATAAGTGGAGTGCTGCAGAGAAAAGGTAAAATACATCTCAATTATCGACCACCTCAATGTATTACTAATAATGTTTAAACAAACCAGTACCGCATGCTATTTACTATTGAAGAATTTACCAATCAATGAAACTTCTCGCGATCAATCCAGTACATAGCATGTGACAATTATTTATGAAATCCCCAACAATTCATACACATGTTAACAAGTAATAACAAGGAAGCCTGTGCAGAGATAGAGAGAGACAGAAAACTTCAGTATTTAAGAATTTAAATCTTCACAACTTCAAAACCTTAAAACACCAATAATAGACATGTAAAATTCACTCATCGTTCAAAACAGAAAAAAACTGGAAGTAAATTTAGGTCAAAACAGAAAAACCAATTTTCAGGAAGAGTTTTTTTATAATAGTTGAAGTCCTAAACAACTGTCAGCAATCGGCACAATAGTATTTGTGACCCTACGTATATTTATACCTCGAATTTGTGGAGTGTTGCAGAGAAAAGTAAAAATACATCTCACTAAGCAACCACCATCCATGTATTATCAATCAACATAGCATATTGAAGAATTTACTGGTCAATGATACATCCAATGCACCAGTTGTTTACAATCACATAAGCACGTACAGAGATAGATATATAAAATTTCAAAACTTCAAAGCCCTAAATCACCCGCCAGGAAAGATAAAATCAACCATCTTTCAACTCTTCACCTGTAAATTCATATCAATCTTCATTTGACAAAGTCTTCTGCTTCTTGCTTTTCTTTTCAAATTACAAAAAAAACAAAAAAACAAGTGGAAGTAAATTTAGGCCAAAACAGTAACCAATTGTCTTTCAGAAATGAGTCTATTTCGCAATATTGAAGCCTTAAACGACTGTTAGCACAATAATGTTGTGATCATACACATCTTTACACCTCGAATTTGTGGGACACAGTACCATACATGTACCGAAGAATACATTTCTATTGAAAAAATTACCAGTCAACGATACAACTTCAAAACCCTAAACCGCCCACAAAAAACATAAAATCAACCATCTTCCAACTCTTCATAATATCTTCATTGTACAAAGACAAAGTAAAAAAATAAATAAACAAACAAAGACTTTTTGCAATAATTGAAGCCCAAAAGACCATCAGCAAAATAGTATCGTGATTCATACATGAGAAGCGATGGTGGCGTAAAGCATCAGCCCGATTCGAAGGCACCTCTCACCATTTGCAACTAATTTCCGGTGCTTTGTGCTCTCTCTCTCGATTCAGCTCTTTCTCACTCTTGGGCTGTGAGTACGGATGTTGGATATAAAGAGGGATTTATAAAATCGGAAGGAAAATTATAGGCGAAAATGAAACAAGAACACAGAGTAAATTACACTAACACCCCCTATTATACTCAAATCACAATGTCACCCCTTCTATTCTCTGAAATCATACTGTCAACCTCTCTATTCTCTAAAATGACATTGACACCCGCAGTTGGATAACTCCCTTAACTCCGTTTAATAACCTAATACCCTTCTATAATTTTACAATACCCCCTCTCTCACTCTCACATAAGATCCACGCCATCCTAACCCTAGGACCAAACCCGCCGCCACCTAAAAACCCAATCACTAAAAGACTTGCCTACTGCCACTGGCCGACCACTATCCGGGAGAAGTCATGGGCACCACTGCCGACCGCCGACGAGAAAGAGGAAAAAAGCCATAGCTTTCACCATCTCGCACCACCACTGGTGTTTTGGCAATCGATTGATTGTTCGATGACTGCGAGCGCGAACCCTTCATCGAAAGATCGAGAAGCTTCGGCCAAGGGTAATGGCGCCACCACCAACGGCAGTTTGGTGCCCCACGACAACGCCATCGTGGAGTCTACTTAGGCCGCGCTCCACCACAACCCCGGCCTCTCCGTAGAGTGGACTGCGGACAAGCAGGTACTCTTGGATGAGTTGCTCACCAAGTCAGTAATTCTCTCGCTCCATATGTATACGTATACACGCACGTATATCTATAGGTATACATGCTGAATTGTGAATTCGTGTTTGTAATTATTTAAATCTTGGTTGGGCTTTGTGTATATTTGTGAATTATTGTATGCTATTCTTTGAATCTTGTTATGTACGAATTACCCTGGTTATTGTTGCAAAATACCAAACCCTTTGAATTGTGGGTAGACTGGGTAGATTAAGGCTACGGGCAAATTAAGATCACATATATCTATAAGCATATATGCTGGATTGTGAATTCGTGTTTGAAATTCTTTAAATCTTGGTTGGGGTTTGTGTTTATTTGTGAATTCTTGTTTGCTATTTCTTTGAATCTTGTTATGTATGAATTTACCCTGGTTATTGTTGCAAATTAGCAAACCCTTTGAATTGTGGGTAAATTAAGGTCGCAAGGGTAAATTTGGCATTTCATCTCCTCTTTTTGCTTATGTCATCGTTTTCTGTTTGGTTTAACTATGGTTGACTAACAGAGGGACTAAATTTTAAAAGCAAGAGGTGTTAGTGCGATTTTAAATAATAGAGGGGTGATTATAATTCAGGGTGTTGCTTTTTGTCGGATCACTTCATTTGTTAGGTAAATTACAATGACATCCCTATGTAACAGTGAAAACCCATTGTCACCGACTCACCTACTCTATTCTATGAAATCACAATGACTTTATTTTAAAAAATGTTGTAACAGTTTAGTCCTTCCGTGTTAGCAGACCGTCTGATATTAAAAAAAATAGAAGATGAAATACCAAATTTGCCGTGGTAAGCTTTTCTTCTTGTTCCCCTTTCTTGCAATGCTTCTAAATCATAACCTCTTGTAAACATCACGGCCACAATCACTACCTCCATCCTCACCAACTCTTTTTTTTTTCTTCAGGTTTTTATTTTTAATTTTTAGTTTTATGATTTTTTAGTTGGTTTTTCCGATTTTCGTTTGTTTATGCTTATTCTTTCAATTTTCTTTCGTCTCAAATTTTGAGTTTTAGGCTTTTTGTTTGGTTCTTTTGATTTTTGTTTGTTTGTGTTGGTTCTTTCGATTTTTTGTCATTTTGAATTTTGAAATTTAAGGCTTTTATGTTGGTTTTTTGATTTTCTTTTTTGAGTTGTAAAGCTTTTGGTTATTTTGATTTTTTTTCGTTTTTGTTGTTTTTTTTCAATTTTTTTGTAGTTTTAAAGTTTGAGTTTTAGGGCTTTTTGTTTGGTTCTTTTGATTTTTGTTTGTTTGTGTTGGTTCTTTTGATTTTCGTTTTATGCTTGTTCTTTCAATTTTCTTTCGTCTCAAATTTTGAGTTTTAGGATTTATTTATTGGTTCTTTTAATTTTTTTAGTTGGTTCTTTTGATTTTCTTTCGTTTTAATTTTTGAGTTTTAAGATTTTTTAAGATTTCTTTCTTTCCTGTTAGTTCTTTTCATTTTATTTTAATTTTTTAGTTTTAGACTTTTTAGTTGGTTCTTTCAATTTTCGTTTGTTTATGCTTGTTCTTTTAATTTTCTTTTGTCTCAAATTTTGAGTTTTAGATTTTATTTATTGATTGTTTCGATTTTCTTTGGTTGATTTTTTTGATTTTCTTCCGTTTCAATTTTTGAGTTTTAGAATTTGTTCAGATATCTTTCGTTTCTGTTAATTATTCTCATTTGATTTTAATTTTTTAGTTTTATGATTTTTTAGTTGGTTCTTTCGATTTTCGCTTGTTCTTTCAATTTTCTTTCGTCTCAAATTTTGAGTTTTAGGCTTTATCTATTGGTTCTTTCGATTTTCTTTGGTTGATTCTTTTGATTTTCTTCTGTTTTAATTTTTGAGTTTCAGAATTTTTTCGGCTTTCTTTTGTTTTTGTTTATTCTCTTCATTTTATTTTAATTTTTTAGTTTTAGACTTTTTTAGTTGGTTTTTCCGGATTTTCGTTTGTTTATGCTTATTCTTTCAATTTTCTTTCATCTCAAATTTTGAATTTTAGCTTTTGTTTATTGGTTCTTTCAATTTTCTTTGGTTGGTTCTTTTGATTTTCTTTCGTTTCACTTTTTGAGTTTTAGAATTTTTTCGGATTTCTTTTCGTTTTTATTGGTTCTTCTTATTTTATTTTAATTTTTAATTTTTATGATTTTTTAGTTGGTTCTTTCGATTTTCGCTTGTTCTTTAAATTTTTTTTTCGTCTGAAATTTTGAGTTTTAGGCTTTATCTATTGGTTTTTTCGATTTTCTTTGGTTGGTTCTTTTGATTTTCTTCTGTTTTAAGTTTTGAATTTCAGATTTTTTTCGGCTTTCTTTCGTTTTTGTTCGTTCTTTTTTTTTTTCATTTTATTTTAATGTTTTAGTTTTAAGCTTTTTTAGTTGGTTCTTTCGATTTTTGTTATTTATGCTTATTTTTTTAATTTTCTTTCGTCTCAAATTTTGAATTTTAGGTTTTGTTTGTTGGTTCTTTCGATTTTTTTCTTTGGTTCTTTTGATTTTTTTCGTTTGAATTTTTGAGTTTTAGAATTTTTTCGGATTTCTTTCGTTTCTGTTGGTTCTTTTCATTTTGATTTATTTTGTAGTTTTAAATTTTTTTAGTTGATTTTTTCGATTTTCGTTTGTCTATGCTTGTTTTTTCAATTTTCTTTCGTCTCAAATTTTTAGTTTTAGGCTTTATCTATTCGTTCTTTCAATTTTTCTTTGGTTGGTTCTTTTGATTTTCTTCTATTTTAATTTTTGAGTTTCAGAATTTTTTAGCTTTTTTTCGTTTCTATTTTTTTTTTTTTATTTTTTAGTTTTAGGCTTTTTTACTTGGTTTTTTCGATTTTCGTTTGTTTATGCTTGTTCTTTCGTCCCAAACTTGAATTTTAGATTTTGTTTATTGATTCTTTCTATTTTCTTTGGTTGATTCTTTTGATTTTCTTTCGTTTCAATGTTTGAGTTTTAAATTTTTTTCGGATTTCATTTCTGTTTGTTTTTTTCATTTTATTTTAATTTTTTAATTTTTGCCTTTTTAGTTGGTTTTTTCGATTTTCGTTTGTTATGCTTGTTCTTTTAATTTTCTTTCATATGAAATTTTGAGTTTTAGGTTTTATCTATTAGTTCTTTCAATTTTCTTTTGTTGGTTCTTTTGATTTTCTTCTGTTTTAATTTTTGAGTTTCATAATTTTTTCGGTTTTCTTTCATTTCTGTTCATTCTTTTCATTTTATTTTAATTCTTTAGTTTTAGGCTTTTTTAGTTGGTTTTTTCGATTTTCGTTTGTTTATGCTTGTTCTTTTAATTTTTTGTCTCAAATTTTGAATTTTAGGTTTCGTTTATTGGTTCTTTCGATTTTTTTCTTTGGTTAGTTCTTTTGATTTTCTTACGTTTTAATTTTTGCGTTTTAGAATTTTTTCGAATTTCTTTCATTTCTGTTGGTTCTTTTCATTTTATTTTAATTTTTTAGTTGGTTTTCTCGATTTTCGTTTGTTTATACTTGTTTTTTGTCTCAAATTTTGAGTTTTAGGCTTTATCTATTGGTTCTTTTGATTTTCTTTCGTTTCAATTTTTGAGTTTTAAAATTTTTTCAACTTTCTTTTGTTTATGTTGTTTCTTTATCTTTTCTTTTAATTTAATTTTGTAGTTTTAGGCTTTTTTTAGTTGGTTCTTTCAATTTTCTTTTGTTTGTGCTGGTTTTTTCGATTTCTTATTGTTTCTTTAGTTTAAGGCTTTGTTTTTTTGTTTTCTTTTATTTGTTTTTTTTGATTTCATTTCACTTATTCTAAATTTTTTCAATTTGAAAATTTGAGTTGTTGCCCTTTTGTTTTTGGTTCTTTTGTTTTTGTTGGATTCCTTAGTTTTTCGTATTATTTAATTTTGAATTTTAGACTATTTTTTGTTCTTCGATTTTATTTGTTTTAAATTTGGATTTAGGGCTTTTTATGTTGATTTTTTTACATTTCCTTATGTTTCAAAATTTTGAGTTTTAGGGTTTTTCGATTTACTTTCATTAAAATTTTTAGTTTTAAAAGGTTATTTCTATTGGTTATTTCAATTTTCTTTTGTTTGTGCTGGTTTTTTCGATTTCTTATTGTTTCTTTAGTTTAAGGCTTTTTTTTAGTTTTCTTTTATTGTTTTTGTTGATTTCATTTCACTTATCCTAATATTTTTCAATTTAAAATTTGAGTTGTTGCCCTTTTGTTTTTGGTTCTTTTGTTTTTGTTGGATTCCTTTAGTTTTTCGTAATTATTTTAATTTTGAATTTTAGACTATTTTTTTTGCTTCTTTCGATTTTATTTGTTTTAAATTTTGGTTTTAGGGCTTTTTATGTTGATTTTTTTAATTTCCTTATGTTTCAAATTTTGAGTTTTAGGGTTTTTTCGATTTACTTTCATTAAAATTTTTAGTTTTAAAGTTATTTCTATTGGTTATTTCAATTTTCTTTTGTTTTTATTTGTTTTTTGATTTTTGCTAGTTTTTTCAATTTCCTTTCATTTTAAATATCGAGTTTTAGGCTCTTTCCTTTTGATTCTTCTGATTTTATTTCGTTTTAAATTTTAGGTTGTGTGACTTTTATGGTTTTTACGATTTGTCTTTTGTTTTTGTTGGTTCTTTTGATTTTTCTTCGTTTTAAAATTTTGAATTTTAGGTCTTTTTTTATTTATTTTTTTCGATTTTCTTTCGTTTCCGTTAGTTATTTTAATTTTCATTCCTTTTAAAATTTGAATTGTAGGCTATTTTGTTTTGGTTCTTTTCGATTTTTTTGTTTCAAATTTTGAGTTTAAGATTGTTTTGATTTTTTTTGTTTTCCTTTCGTTTCAAATTTTGAATTTAGGGTTCCTTATGAATTTTGAGTTTTTGGTATTTTATTTGGTTTATGTCAATTCTTTGTTTCTGCTGGTTCTTTCGATTTTTTTTAATTTTTAATTTTTAGTTTTATAGTTGGTTCTATTTTTTTTTGTTTCTACTTGTTTTTCGATTTTTTTTCATTTCTACTAGTTTTTTCAATTCCCTTTCATTTTAAATTTTAAATTTTAGGTTTTTTTTTTGTTCTTTTTTTTTTCCGTTTCAAAATTTGAATTTTAGAGTTTTTATAATTTCTTGGATTTTCTTTTGTTTCCGCTAGTTCGTTTGATATCTTTTCGTTTTAAATTATCAATTTTAAGGTTGTTTCTATTGGTTCTTCTAAATTTTGAGTTCTAGGGATTTTATGTTTTTTTCTATTTTCTTTTGTTTCTATTGGTTCTATCGATTTTCTTTCATTTCAAATTTTGAGTTTTAAGGGTTTTTTTTTTTTGTTGATTCTTTGGTTTCTTTTCATTAAAATTTGAGTTTACTTTTTTTTTTCATTTGGTTCTATTTTTATTTTGTTTTTGTTGTTTTTTTCGATTTCTTTTGTGCTAGTTTTTTACAATTTCTTTTTATTTTAAAATTTGAGTTTTAGGGCTTTTATGGTTTTTCGACTTTCTTTTATTTTTGATTTTGTGTTTTAGGGCTTTGTCGGGTAATTCTTTCTATTTTTCTTTGTTTCTGCTAGATTTTTTGATTTCCTTTCTTTTCGGCTAGTTATTTTAATTTTGAATTTTAGGAGGCCCTTTTATTTTGGTTCATTCTAACTTTTTATTTAATTTTGAACATTTTTTTATTGCTTGTTTTAATTTATACTTTTATTTCTTTATTTAATTTCATAGTCCATTTGTTTGTTGGTTCTTTCAATTTTCTTTTTCTTCTTTTAGTTATCATTGTTTGATACTCTTCCTTTTTTATGGCTTGATACTATTCAATTCTTTGGACTTTGGGTATTTGACCATCCATGTCTCTCCATCACTCTTGGCTACAGTTTGTACTGTTCATTGATTAATGATTTTCCAGTTTATGGGTTTGTTACTTTTGTTTTAGATTTAAATTTCAGGGTTATGCGCACGGTTTCTTTCTTCTATCTGCATCTAACTTTGCATTTATGTTCTTTGGTAAGGTTTATGTTTTTCGTTGCTTTCTGCTTTTCGTGGATCTATCAACCAGAGGTTCACCGCATCTCTAAGATCCATTTTTTAGGTCCTCTCTCTCTCAATGTCTTGCATATGCTTTAGAAAACCCTTCCCGTAAATTTTCCTGTGGACAGTGACCATCGGAGATTGATTAGGCGTGGGGAGTTGTGACTTGGCGGAGGATTCCGGATCAGTCAGTGGTGCCGAGCCAAGCTACCACTGAGGCTGGGTAGCCCAATATAGCAATACTTTGTGCCACACCTCAAGCTGTCCCTGCCCAATTCCAAGTTCGTGAATTGGTGTTATGGCTCCCGATGGACCAAGCTATACCATAATTGGTGGTAGGTTCAATTCCCATTCGGGCAACTTTGATTCTTGAATTCTGAGTTTTTCAAATATTATATGTGTTTCTTATGCCAATTTGTAAATATTATTTTACTGTGCTCTATTTTGTTGTTAAAGAAAATATGAGTTGCTGGTAAAGGGCTTATCTATGGATAATTATCTGCCGTTTCATTTGTGTAGATATCCGACCAACTTCAATACGCCGTAGTATTTGTTTGAGATGGTTTGATGAGGTAGTGATAACTTGTGACTAATAATTATCACCGCAGCTGGAGTGCTAGTGCTAGTTCCAAATTCTTAGTCTGGAGTCCGTGTCCTTGTCGATCATCCCAATCTTAATCTTGTAATTCTCACAATGAGCAGTTCCAAATCCAACCTAGCAGATGCTGCAATTTTGGGCACTGATGTGTTGGTCTGGCAAGGGAAGCAACTGTGCCTTTTGACAACTTCTTATTTAGGCAAAAACATACTGTGTCTTTGTATGTGAAGTACGTCAATTGCTCTTTCTACTAGGTTTACCAGCGTCCACATCAGGGATTGATAATTTCATATGTCGGTTACTCTTTATGCGGTGTTTATGTTTTATTTCATGTGCTGTTATGAAATTGTTAACGTGTTCCAATTGACAACGTTGCTGGCATCAACTTAACCTGTTTAATACAAAGCTAATGATTTGTTTGAATTGATTTCTCTAAAGGATTCAACCTAGATTAAGGAGTATACATAACTACAATTCAACACATTGGTTTTCACCATTCTTGATGTCAGCCCTCCTCTAATATCTTCATGTTAGGGTCTCCATATTAATTTCCATTGTTCTTGCTAATTCTGCAACCTTCTTTGCGTCCATTTTGCTACGAGTATGGAAGGAGGTCACAATGATGGAAATTCGGTATAGTCTTAAGAGTTAGACTTGGTGAGACGAATATTCATGTCAAGGATCGAGCCCACGGAATCCAGTTTTATTTGGAAGATTACCGTGTCAACTAATTCAGATTCTTGATATTATTCTAATTTGTTAAGTTACTCTTTTGAGGCAATTGACCATATTCTGATCAGTTCATCAGCTAGTTTTAGGAAGTAACTTAGTTTTTTCATCAATTTCCTCAAAGAATTATATTTTGCAGACAAATAACATCCACGGTATCTTGTTTTTGACTCGATGATCTGCATAATCAAATCCATGTTTTCCAGATATTGTGCTTTCTAGGTTATTTTGCATTCACTCGCCATGAATTAGAAATAATGAGTCAACTGATGGTTTGTAGTAATGGGCATCGAATTGAGTGACCGTTGTATTTCATCAGCTGAGTCATTCAAGGATTAGCTTCAATTTTTTATGATCCTTCACAGTATGTGTATCAGTAATATTTAAGGGACACTGACATAACTCTAGGTGGACTTGTGACAAGGTCTTTATCTGAAATGGAGAATGCTTTTCGATACATTTTATTGACTCTAAATATGTGAAATATAATCCTGTGTATACTTGTTGCAAACTACTGTCAGGACATGGATTGTTGGATCTGAGGTGGTGCTGGAATTTGTTGACTACAAGAAGCAAATGATATGTTCCAACTTACAATTGTTGATTCTTTAATGAATGCAATATCTGTGTTCTCGCGATACTATTGTTTTTCTGACATAATATTGCAATCTAATGTGAGATTTCAATAACCGTAAATTAGAACTGTCTTCTCCTATAAGTTCTTTCTCCCCATATGATTTTGGAGTTTTAGTTTTGAATCAAAGCAAGGAAGCTTACAATGGCCAGGAACATTCTACCGGTGAGTAGCCTTTCCTTTCTTTATAATTTTGTTTATAATTGCTCTACACTTTTTTTTGGACTAAAATTAAGTGAAGAATTAACCAGATGAGTCAGGAATACTTTTCTTTTCTTTTTTGTCATTTGTTCTAGTTCGATCATTTTGTTTCAAGTTGTGGTAATACTCCCTTAAATCAAGTTAAATTGCAGTATATCCCTCTCTAATAATGTATTATATTGGGAAGTGCAAAGAAAATGGATTTTTTGTGTGGAAATACCTGCTTATTCTGTTCTTATTTTACTAACACAACTAAAACAAGGGAAAGGATATTGAATTTTGTTGTTTTTCCTAATCTCTTCCTTTCTCCTTGTCTTTCCCTTACGCTTAATAAATCTAAGACCTATACATAAAGTAAAGTATACAATTAAAGAAATAGGTCGTTTCAGTTGTTTTAAGACACCAACATTCATGATGGCCTAGGGC
This sequence comes from Actinidia chinensis, assembly GCA_009663005.1. Lineage (NCBI taxonomy): Eukaryota > Viridiplantae > Streptophyta > Magnoliopsida > Ericales > Actinidiaceae > Actinidia > Actinidia chinensis. The sequence goes on along the minus strand of CM018913.1, from coordinate 146,905 downwards.
TCAAAATATGGAAATGGCAAAAAGGTGTATCGAACATTCTTTAAATGTTAGACTAGAATGAAAAAAGGAAAAAAAGGTCTACTTCTGAAGAATCCGAGATTGACAATTACTTGAGAAAACATAAAATAAAATCTTTGTACTAAACCAGGCATCCTAATGAGTTCGTCCTAAGATTACTCGAGTGCTAAATCCTAACTAGGAAAAGAGCAATCTAGAAAGTGTAAATCATATATTTGGGACCATCTAAGATTTTTTCTAATATATGTTTTTCATTTCATAATGGAAAGCAAATTATTATGTGATGAAGAGGCATAAGCAATTAAATTATGTAGGTAACGAGACTTAGCATTTAATAGGGTGTTCTACTTCCATTGCATCTCAAAACTCATTCATGTTGGTAACGAGACTTAGCATTTAATGGGGTGTTCTACTTCCATTTCATCTCAAAACTCATTCAATGGATCGACAAAAGTTAAAGATTGCATAGGGCATTAATTAATCATTGCCGATTATAAATTCGTAGAAATGCCTTTGTGGCTCAAATTGTGTAACTTAATAACAATGAACTTTAGATTAGATTTTTGCATGCAAAGCTACTTGTAAACAATGCTTTAACCAACCTTATCCCTTTGCATTCTACCACTATGCTAAAGACTAGAAGAAAGAAAAACATGAAGTTGATGATGGGCAACAAGTTCTTTATGTCAATGTTATTTCTCACTCTTCTGTTGGCCTTTGATAAATGTGTGTGTTGTGTGTGTGTGTAAACTCCTGTATTGAGTGTGCGCATGTGCGTATATATGTTTGGTTGCGTGATAACCATATCAAAAGGATGGTGTTATTGCCTCAATCACGCCTGTTTTTCACATGTTCTCTTGCGTGGGTACATTTCATCACCTTTTATCAAAATTTCACCTCCTACTATTGACCATGCTGCTGCTTTTGTTTTTTTTAATCATACAAAATTGTAAAGAAAATTTTCCTACATGATAATATGTTCAATATACTTGACTTACTAATCCATTTCTTTGGTATTTGTAATAACAAAAGAGATAGCGATGTGCAGCACTCCAAGCAAAAATTTAGAGGTCCATGCATCATCAAAAGGAATTGCCAAATAACTTGCGAGAGTGAAGTTTTTGCCGATGGACAATGCCGTGGGGCATTGTTGCGGTGCATATGTCTTACAAACTGTTCAGGAGGAAACAGAAGTGGCGACAGCGGTGGAGAGGGAGATGGAGGAGACGGTGGTGGTGCGCCTCATAGTACTGTTAGGGTGTGAAGTAGCTCTCTCATGAGCAAACTTCAGAAATGAAGAAATGATATACTCAAAATGAACAAAGCGATGAAACATCAATAAAGATTCATGTCAGGCTTCAGGCTTAAATTTTGTTTGCTTCTAGTATTCTTTTTGAATGAAAGAGTCTGGAAAATTGTTGACCAAGTAGCAGTTTATGGGAAATAATGTGATTACGAAGATATTCAATTATTGTAATTGTTGAATCTGAGACATATCACGACCTTCTTTTCTTGTAATGTTGGCTTACCATGTGAGAAAGAGGGTTGCGGATAGGGTACCAAAATTGTGGATTATAGTAATAAGCTTGATTTTTTTTGACTTGGCAATCGAGTATGGAAACAATTTTGCTAATTAAAAACCATGAAAAAACATCTAGTAGAGCGAAACATGTCTTGAATACTTTACATTCATCTCTCTCTCTCTCTCTCGCAACTATTTCATCTCATTTGCTAAGGGAATTGATAAGTCAGATTGGATGGGTTTTTCGATGGTTCATTTCCTAGTTTAGCAAATGCAAAAAATATTTTAGAAATACTAAAGAAGTTCCAGTTATGTTATATTTAAATGGCAGTGATGGCACCACTTAAGATTTGATGAGAAAGAAAAATGTCATCTCTTTGCAACCTCTGCAGCAAATATTTCTTACCTAAAATCAAGAAAGAACAGACGGGAATACTGACACAAGTGGTGAGGGAATCTCAACTAAAGGGATTTATCAATCACTATCTCCTCTCTCTCTCTCTCTCATCCGTGTGTTCTGTTTGAATCGTCTTAGTCTGATGGTTATTGCCACTTTCTTTTGAAAGTAAATGAAAACTTTTTGTCTCAAAATAAACTTGCTTACTTCTTTCTAAGCTACTCCTTGATCACGACTCAATAATCCTAGGTGCTGAATAATCCTAGGCTTCTTCCAATTCTAGCGAGTACTCAATTTTAGGAATGTTAAATCAAATACACAAACCAATTCTAGATACATGTTTGTCAACTTTTAAATGAATTTATCTTGTTGTAATTACTGTTTTGCACTTTTCTTTTTCTTAAACCTAAAATGGCATCGCAATATATCAAAAGTCTCACAATTTCCTATAAGTTCGATTATTAACTACAATATTTTAAACCTCTATACCCATTTTTAAATCCAAGATGTTTAACTTCTTAACCCCCTAATATTAAATCGTAATTCTTTTAACAGGTACCTATAGAATATAAACCCTAACCTCAATTCACGAACTATGAATCTTTGTTCACAATTAAGTTTGACTTTTAAAACCCCCAAACTTACTTTTATGATGAAGGAAAAATTAGTTGGTAACAAGCATATCATGATTTAATGGCATTTTCTACTTTATTAACACAGTAAATGTCAGTTGGCCACGACAAAACCAAGAGATCCAAATTGCAAGAAGAAGGAATGCATTTAATACTTATTCCTTCCAAAAATCCAAGGTCCAAACACGGCCTAAGGGATATCAAAAGCCTAGAGATGGGAATAGTAACCAGGTTTTGAAGAGATGATCTCGACATTGAATGCATGATGCCAATGTTTTTGCATGCAAGCTACTTGTAAAAATGATATAGCTGACTTTGTCTTCCTCTCACTTCTCAAGTTCCATTCTTCTACTATAAAAGCTGGTCTTCATGTTTTAGAAATCATCTTCTCAAGCAATTTAAATATGAAGTTGACAATGGACAATTTCTTTGGCTTCTTGTTGTTGCTCATCTTCTTCTTAGCTTTTCGTAAGTCTCTCTCTCTCTCTTCCCTTTTTTCTCCCTTGAAAACAGAAGCACTCTTGTTCTTTGGAAATAATATTTTTAATAGGGTCGGACTTCTCTCTAGTCTATCAGATGGACTCAACCGTCCAACCTAGTTAATTGTCAGCCCACATGAACATGTGTAGATCATCCATGAAAAGAATGAATTATTGGTTTGATAGTTGTAGCCATATGATTTCATCTAATCACTTTTATATCATTTATGTCAATTTCGTTGATGAAAATTAGATTGGCTACAATTATCAGATCCAACTGAATTTTTTCATAAAGGTTCTAAGCATATGGGCCAAAAATGAAAAAAAAAAACAAAAACGGATCTGATTGTCAAAATATACCATGTGGCATCGACACAGTGGTGGACCAGCCAGTGAAGTCTATTTTTGGACTGGAGAGAAGCCCGACTCGTATGTTTTTGCCGCTATCTCATGTTCCTTTTTTTAAAAAGAAAAAGTATATACCTTAATCTGTAAGTTTAAAGAAGTAACCCAATTTTGTGGTTTGTGGGTATAGAAGAGGAGGGTGATGCAAGCTTGAAGCAACCATATGCAGTGAAGAAAGCATTCGTATAGAGGCATTGTGCTGGATGCCATAGAAAAGAAATTGTCAGAACTTGTGAAAGGATGTTTTCTTGGGGAAATTGCCATGGTTTTGAGCGCAAGTGCATTTGTACAAAAACCATGCACTGCCGGCAGTGGAGGAGGAGCTGGTGGGCGGCAAGCAGGGGATCAGGAGGCGAGAAGGTGATGGTGGCAGTGGCAGTTGAAGGGGAGCTGGTTGGGGACGGTTGTGTAGAATGGAGAGAAGGAGGAGATGGAGGCGGTGAGGGAGGAGAAGGGGGAGATGGTGGGGGCAGTGCACCTCCTCTTGAAGTGTAATGTAGCTCTTATGAGTAAACTACTAAAATAAATATGAATAAAGCCTTCGACTCTTGAAGGTCTTTATATTACTCCTTAATTTCAATCTTGAAGTTTCATTATGATCTCTAAATTTTGGAAAAGTAATACTACACACAGAAATTTTATGCAAAACTTCTATAAATATCTAATTATGTGGCCCATTGTCTCGTCACACACCAAAGAAGCTAGACCAGGATCATTATTTAAAAAATGCAGCCACCATCACATCATTCTGCATGTAAGGTCTGATAAAAATTTTGTTTGCACGCCATTTTTCTATCCAATAACTTCTAATTACATCACTGATCTACTTCCCACCCGCTCCCTAAGATCACCAAGAATACACCACGGGTGTTAAAAGGGCAATTTTGTCCATTGACATATAACTTGTGTGCAACTGGAGTCGAACGACTACTATATGCGCCACTGAAAAGGGATATATGGTATGCCGTTTCATAAGTACACCGTAATTGTTTGTAAACTAATACGATAAAAGATCATGAGCAAGCATAGCATTCTCTTGTGAAGAAGAAGCATTTTCATCCATTTGGAGACCGGCAACATCTTCCTCATCAGGGCGTGGCATTTCAATCGTTGGAACATCATGCATAACTAGAGCATATATAAGCTCCTGCATCTCCCGCTTGTACCAATCTGCCACACATCGATACACATTCATGTGGGTTAATGCAATTGCATGGCACCCATTCCGGCACGGGATACCGGTTATTTGCCACTCCAAACAAGTGCAAGTACCTAATTTGAGATCCACAACTTGTTTCTCTGCACAAACTTTCTTGTTACCTCCAGCTTCAAATTCAGAAAGAAGGTACAACAGACCATTGACTGAGCTTTTCATTTTTCACGTATCTTTCCTCAATTTAGGACAAACGGGAAGTTTCCCGTTACTTCACTCCAGCTTGTTATGAGTAAAATTTGAGGACAACTTCACAGATTAGGCTCCACCATAGTGGAATTTGCAAGCAAACTCAATTTCTCTGACCAAAGCACTAAAAGACTGCCAGCATTACTTATATAAAAATCCCAACGACTTGTATTGAAAAAAAATTGTTAGACCAAAGCCCGGCTTGACTAGGCAATAACCCAATTCATTTAAACCTTACGGTAGGTACCACATTATGGCAAGGGCTTTCTCAGACGCACCTGTTGTTTTCGAGCATGAGCCATCTCATTTAGGGTCCATGTGCAGTCTCCTTTGCCTTTAATTTGCAACTTAAACTTATGATTAGTATCAATGAACGTATTGAGTGATCTTGCAACATCACGAAAAAAACGAGCATGATTTTCCGCACCAAATATCTATCACCCCCGACAGTATAGAAGAGTCTTCTGTCAGGAAACAATGACCAATCTCTGGTCACGTACCACAAGCTTTCAATGCCTCTAGAACCACAACCCATCTTCTTTATCTCTGAAGTAAGCACTCCATAAGCGAGAGGGTAAAAATCGTTGTTTGATCCAATGCAGCAAGCAGCCTAGTAAAGTTCTTGTGCTTGGACCACTTAAGGGGCGGGAATCTATGAAAACTCAATGGTCTACACCTCACATGGAATCCGAGTATTGAACACTCAATGAAACAAATAGTTGCTTGCAATATTTATCCTCTGTACTTGACCATTAGGCAATGTTCCGCATCAACTCCATTAGCGATTGCATAACCAAGGTATTAACTAAAGAAAGGCTCCAGTTCCCATCCAATACCTGTTTAGCTTTCCTCTTCATAGCGATTCTTGGGTTTTGGTAATTTTCATGCTAAATTCTTGACGGATCATAGTAAAGTTCATGTGGAAATATGTCGGGACGATCCAAGATCTTTTCTGGATGTTTTCCCATCAAACTTAACCATCAATCTTGGTTACAAACTTACCTGGCTCCATGCAGGAATGGGAATGCTGTCCTTAAAGGTTGTACTGAAACATGGTTTGATGATCCCTCAAGACTTGGTATTAATTACATGGGACCCATCTACAGCAACACTTAAGTTGCATATACTTGCCGGGCTTGCAAAGGTCTTGTAAGGAACTTCTCGCAATTGCATATTTGAATATGCTTTCGGAATACAAGGCATTCTCAATACTTGTCCGTGTTCCAAAATGTTATGCGACATCGCAGAGGCAAGTAGGGTTGAATCACTACGTGAGGTGCTGAGGCAGTTGATCTCCACCAAATACCGTTCCCGGACTGATTCTGATTGCTTGGATATTAACCACTATGACATGGCTACGTCACCCATTCTTAATTAACAAACCACCACCTAATCCCTGAAATTATATAGTTACATTGCTTTTCACCTTATGCTAACTGCAATGGGCGTGGCAACAATAGCATCCTCCACATAGACGTGTGCAAAATCGTTATTGAATTGTATCAAATTATCGACTCCTTGATCTCTCAACCGAACGAATTGTGTCTTGTTGAATTTCACAGTAAAGTGCAGCACTTTGCCCGAAGGCTTAATTCACAATCGATTAAAAACAGCCTACAGTAAATGCATCAAAGTTTACACCTGATTTCCCGTTATTGAATCAGTAAACCCACCCACAGATGTGAGGATTCATCATTGCGTACCACATTCTACCCGCCCGAATGACAAAACAGAATAGTGTTGCTGCCATATGCAATGTGCAGCAAATGTCTAGGCAACTGCAAAAGTAACAGCAACATATAAATACCCTGTTCACAGGAAAGGTTACATACTTAAATCTCCATAGTGAACCATCATAAATGTAACTGCTGACCATCCACCAGTCGTGATACCCTTATATCATGTAAAATAGCCAAGTTTCTAAGTTATGAACTAAAAATCAACAAAGAACAAAAGGAAATCGAGATAAGTACTTCTATAGATGATATCTTTATGCTCCAGTGGCATAATGAGGATTTTATGACAAGCATATACGATCCGTTTTCAAATTATACTATGTTGTGTTCAAATGCATGCATTGCAAGTTGTAACAGTCAAGAACACAGAGTGTACCACTTACTGGTAGAAGATGTTCAAGTGACATCAGTAAGCAAGTATCATTCCTTTCATATTCACATCAACATAAACACTGGAAAGAAAATGTACATAGAGATATAATACAATATGCATCCTTTCACATCAGAAACAACTGTTCATTTCAAAAATCCTAACCAATTTTGAGGAAATCCTAAAGCCTTGGACACTTTTAACAACTATAAATTTCCCTATTTGGTAATACCATCAATAGAGAATCAGGGATGGCAACGGGGTGGAACAAGGCGGCTTTCCATAATAACATTCCCTATCCTAATATTGCATTCCCCAGACCCGCGCTGATCCTCAACAGGATAGATTATTTATTTACCAACCCCGACCCCTAAAGGAGACAAATTTTTGCCCAATTCTCCATCCCCACATCTTTCTTAACTGAAACTTTAAACTTTTAGAATTTTTCACCACCAGTCATGGTGCTAACATGGCACATCATCTGCAATCTGAAGCAGATTGACTACCGTGAACGATGGTGCATCCAGCTTAAGCATGCATGGATATGCGAGGGGTATGTTGCCTTTATAAGGACCTGGAACTCATTTGTTCTCATTTCTGGTTGAGGAACAAAAGTGCTCCACAATTTCCACCTCAAACTGTGATCTGAAACATAATCCACTACAAAATAGCATTTACATTTCTAAAAAAATGTCACTGCTATGGAGATACCTTGTCATGAAAAACCGGAATAAGTATTTGAATCCTGGTTTAATGTTAGAGATAAGATCTTGAGCAGGGATCAAGGAACAAAGAGGATTGTTGGAGAGTGGAAATCTCTGTACATTAGTCACACGAATGGGTGTAAGAAAAGGGAACGAGAGAGAAGCATCCATACTAAGAGGGGGAGAGAGGAGGCAGAGCCTTAGGGTTTTCCCTGAATCCAAGTATGGAATTCTAGGGAGAAGATGATAAAAAGCCCTATCTAGGAGGAGGAGGGCTGGGGGGTGGGGGAACCCCTGTTTATAGGAAACAGATCAGTTGGTCTTTTACCAGATCATATGGGGCAATCATATATCACGAGGGCCAAACCTAGGAATCCCTCATAAACAAACGTCACGTTGGCAGTTATAAGAATGCCGATGTGGTGTGGCGTCTCTCGCAGCCAACGCTGTTCATATGTAGGTGTACCGTGGGGCGCATTACCAAGCGGATCCTTCTTCTCAAGTAAAAAATGTCCCCAAGATCCCACGTACCAACTTAAATTACCTCAAGTCCCGCCTCTTGGGCTTAAGGTTAAATATCGTGGGGTTCATAGAGTTTCGTCTAACCGATGCCACCATAGTGGTACCCGCGCTAGTCTGTGCGACTTGGCATACCGTAGTTTCTTAAGACAGCATTATGTGTACCTACAACTAGCATAGAGTCAGTTTCATGTCTTGTCATGATCTGGAAGGTAGAGCTACTTGGAAGAGTAAGAGGAGTACATCCGAAAGGTAAAGCTGCTGTGACGAGTACACTAAAATCTAATGAAAATGGTGATTGCCTGCCTTGTGACATCTTGAGAAGAAGCTACTGTGACGAGTACGCTACAATCTAACAAAAAAGGTGATTGCTTGAGAAGTCTCGCCATTGGCATTACATGTGCAAATGAGCTTCGCGTTATATACATGTTGATAGAAAATGGCTCGAGAATGGAGATCGTCAAGTTAGTGTTGGACACGTTCAACCAGGAAGCAGCTTACTCGACATTGGAGAGCTTAGCCAATGAGATTGACCATGGTGGGTTGGAGAAGTGAAAATTTTGTGTCTGTCTTGGCCAACCAGGCAAGACGCTTAATTGACCAAGCTTTGGGTCTGTTTTTCGAAGTAACTCCAAAATGTATTGTTGGTCGATTGGACCAAACTTTGGGTTGCCCAACTTTGTTGTCAGTTTGTTGATTGACCCGACAATAAACTTGGTCAACCAACATCAGGTTTTTTGTCTTAAGACCTTGCAGACAGTGTGCTTATTTGTTTGACCACTTCAAGTGTGATCAACCAAGCACATTATGGCCACCAGTAAAACACTTTGGCCAACCAATTTGGTCAGATTTTCAAAACAGAATTGATTACTTTCATTCTATTTAAAGATTAAAACTTGAGTCGTTTAAAATCCTTTTTAGCTTGGGCTATATACTCATAAGGCTTCTAAGATTAAGGTTGTTGAGATTTGAGTTCTTGAGTTTAAATCCTTAACATTTTCTATTTTGTTCCACTCTCTTAAGAGTGATTCTTCCCTTACGTCAGTGAGCTCGTGTCTATCTCCGTTTGAATGGTGTGGCTTAATCTCGTGAAGATTTGTTTGCTAGACTTGATCTAGAGGTGCTTTTCCTACTCATCTTTGTGTATACTTAGACATTCACTTGGCCTTCACATATTAGGATGCTCATGGGAATATTCCTCTGTTTGTTCCAGGTGTTTTATCGGAGGTTGTTGGTTTTGGGTTGAGTCAAGAAAACCGTGATGTACTGCTCGTAAAGGTTATGGGTTAACCTTAAAAAACCCCTTTGTTGTAAATTTTTTGGGTGAACTTAGTAAAAAAACCTTTGTTGTTTAGTGGACTAGAAATCTGGTGCCGCATGCCAGTAGGCAAGTAAGTAGCCCAACTACTATAAAAATATCGTGTTCATTTGGCCATATACATTTTTGCTATGTTAGCAATTGAATGAATGATTGGAATGATGAATGCAACTATCCATTTAATTTGTTAAGAACTTAAATTTGGTAAATCAATTGAGCTAACTGACGTGGAATGGAAGTTGAAGAGGCTAATCAAAAATAGGAATAAAAGAAAAATCTTAAAAGTTCCTTATCACTATATCATTAACACCTTAGCTTTGAATACATATTAGTTTAAATAACTCGACACTTCATGGAATTTCAATGGTTGATTGATTTGATAGGATGCAATGCAAACTATTTGAAGTTGAAAATTGTAATTTGTCAAGTCATTCTAATGATCTTATCATTTGAATAAACTCTTGAATATGCAAGTTTAACTAAAAATTGGCTGCATTCAATTTAATATATTTGGATTATTACCTAATTAATGTTAGGCTATATTTCCTAATTTAAAACATAAGTATAAAAGTTAGTCCATTAAAATCTTCCTTCAATTACGTGACATTACTTCACAAACTTGGTAGGCATCCTTTCTTTTGGAAGATTATACGGTATACACCTAAAAAATGAGACATACAATATATTATATTGCCTGGATTAACATCACAACAGCACATTGTAACAAACTAGCCATAAAGTTTTGTAACTTTTCCTCGCACAAAATCTCGGGAAAAAAAATATTGATGCATAACAAATCACCAGAATGTGTAATTAGACTATTTTAAATATTTCCATCTCTGTTTCACTGACTAATTTTCCAAGATCCGAATATGTCCTTAGCCACTTACTATACCACCAAAGCTGCTTGTGCATGAACTGATCAAACCCTCCAAGGTTATAATTGAAGCATCTTGTATATTATATTCTGATCTCTTTCCTATCTGTACTTTTTAACAACGGCTCTGTTTTGGATCTTCATGACATTGACAGGACCAATTTGTAGATTTGTACTAACAAAGCATTTCCAATATTGTGCTTAATTTCTCCATTCTCTGCATCAAACATGAACCCAATAATTTTTGCACTTACCTCTGATTAACAAAGTACCATCAGCACTCTATTAGATATTCTGATTTGGATCTTGTCTGTACTTTTATCAACTCTATGTGTTTGAGCTCCATAATATTACAGCCAACGGGGTTGAGTTTGTTTGTTTTTCTTTTTCTTTTTAACATGTTCTAGCGCACTATGAATAGGTGGCTCCAGTGCACAAATCTTTCCTTATTGGCACGCTTTTTTGGAGAGATAAATTCTCGTAACTTGATTCTACGTCACGAATTCTCACAAGTCTATAAAATTATATTTATACCCAAATAATTTTTAGTATTTTTATATAATTAGTAAACTGGTACTTGCAAAATTTAAGAAAATTTAAATTCATCCCTCAAAATCCAAGTAATTTTTCTTTGCTCATTGATAATTCCTCTTAATTTCCTCTTTATCCCAACATTTTGTAATTGCTTTTTATGATTAGAGATAACCACATCTTAGATCATCTCTTTCATTCATTATCTAAATGTTTTATTTATATATTATTAATGACAAAATTAGAATTTTTTTCTAAAAAATAAAAATATGGTATAATAGCATGGACAGATAAACCTTTGCTATCATGACAAGTGTCAAGTGGACCCCAAGTTGTATGTCATTGGTTTATATACTTGAATCCATTAGTTTTTTGTTGGTATTTTATGGAAAATATGAGATGGCAACTAATGATTGGTATCGGAGAAGAATGGCAGGCCCAAAACTTTTTTCAAATCATGCACTCTTTTTGCTCACAATAAGAAACAAGTAAAATTGCTTTGTATTTAGATTGTGCAGAGAAACATGTCATTCACTATATAGATCTCCTTTATTTTACATATATTTTTCCAATTCTTTTGTTCTCTTTGTCCCTGTTTTTGCCTGTTCCAGAATTGATTAAGTTGTTTTATCTAGTTTTTCTCGTGTGTGTCTAGGTACATCAAAAGCACAAAATATTATATACAAATCAAAATATCATGAGCCCATTTTCTACCCACAACAACAAAAAAAAAAAAAAAAGAAATAAGAAAAGAACAGCAACAACAAATCTCATGGTGACTTCTTCTCTTGGATTTGGTATCAGAGTGCAAAGACTTGAATGAATAAAACTTGGGAGAAGGGAAAGTTCCAAAGACTCCAGCTTCTAGGACCATATGTAAAGAGAAACAACTAAACTAATTAAATTAAGGGGGGAAAAGTGTTGTGTCCCGCCCCCCCCCCCCCCCCCCCCCCAAAGAAAAAAGGCAATATAATAAGATCATAAAACTTTGTCACCTTCATTTTATGGACCAGACTTGCGTCATTCGATTTTATATCGAGAAAAAATGCGTGCTTCAAGGAAACCAAAAGATTAAAACAAAACAGTTTTATAGATCATGAAGTAATTTTTGCCAATGTATCAATACCGAAATATCAGATTCTTGGAGGCAAGAAAACTTATTTGAAACTACATGCACGAGAACTTTGAATTCTATGCTTCTTTACACTGTAAAATTGGAAGAACACGTATGTTGTCTGGTCTTTTTAAATCAGTTTCAAAACTTGTTTCCAACACAAACTCCAACTAGTCAAATACCATATCAATTTCAAATGTTCAACACCAAGCAAACATTGAGAAAAAAGAGAATACTTCTATTGAATTATAGAGGTATTCAAACCTGCAAAATTGTACAGTTTCATCTTTGTCATGTACAAGATATTGAACAAAGGAAAAAAAGTGTACATCATGACTACAAAAAAGAAGAAAAGAATGCCAAAGAATTCCTATATTATCTTCTCTATTCACACAAAAGAATAGGCGAACCAAAGAATTCACCGTATTCTCGTGGGGTCATGACCGTTTGGGAGCTCCAGTTTTGAGATTCCTTTACACAGAGGAGAGGATTGCGGTGTACAATTCCTAAATCGAGGCAATTCTCCACTGAAACTCGTCTTTTTTATGTGAATCTCCCCACTAAAACTGTTTGGAAAAGACTCCAGAGAGGATTGTGACCTGAAATTGCCATCGTTTCTCGGAGACAAGTTTACTTTCTCCAACACACTGAATTGGAGTTTGGAGGGATAATCCCTCACACAGCCAATTCGGGGTCCAGCTCCCGTAGTCCATTTGCAAGAAAGTTGCTTCCCCAACTGATATGAATTTCATCCCCTTGTGGGAATTATCCTTTTCAGATGGATTTCTTCGGGAGGGATACTCTCTTTAGTTTCTTCGTTATTCATCATCGACAAGTCTGCCTCGAAAACCAACCCATCGTGTTCTGAATCGGGGTTTCTCTTCGTAATAGATTGGTTAATCGAGCAATACTTGATTCTCAAACTTCAAAGCTCTCAACCAGATCAGCTCTATCTGGGATTGAAAGTTAGTCAATTTCCCATGAAAGTCTGACATAGAGAGTCTCGGTTGAGAGTTTCATGCATTAGAATTTCCTCTTCCCTCGGCTGAGAATCACTTTGCTCTGACGTATTGTCCTCAGCAACTACTGTTCCTTCTCCAAGCCCATTCACTTTTCCAACGGTCTTCATCGGATGAGATGCATTCGTGGGAAAACGCTGTTCTGTTTGCTTAGGGTTTCTTCATCTTCATCCACAGGAATCCATCTAAATATACACAAAGTATTTCAGTAGTAAGTGTCGATCTTTAGTTTCTATCTTAAAAGGAGATTTGAAAAGCAAGCGAAAATGATGATTTAGCTTTTTACTTCACATCAGGTGGATGACATTGTTTTCCCCTGAGGAATGAGACAAAGTCCTGAAAGTTTTCGGGTTGTGGTCGATACTGCCCACGTGTGGCCAGACCGCCTGTAAGAAAAAATTAACGAAAAGGACACTGTGAGGTCACAATCAAAAAATTCATACCCAACTAAGTTGAGTGTAAAATGGAATGACTCTCTATGATCCAGTTAGAACTCCGAATCTGTGTTTGGAACAAGGATTTCTCGAGTGTGATTTGTATACGTGAAAAGACTAATTTGGTTTGGTTGACAGATTTCAAAACTTGTTTTCTAAAGATTTTTTCAAGAAAAAAAGAACTTATTTTGGGATAATATGAAAAGGACGTCTTCAAATTTTTAAAAATCATTTCCACCGAAATAATGAATGTTTTGTTCTCAAAAGTAGTGTGTTACAAAAAATTCTACCAAATTGATTATGAAAACTGAAACCAAACGTTTTTAGATACTTTTTTGTTTGGTTTTTGATCATTTCCTTTCCGTAGAAATAAATCCCCGCTAGAAATCCCAAAGATCCAAAACATAACCGGGACCATCTCAATTTGATTTCATTTGGTATATACCGTTAGGATGTTTTCGACAACCACTCTCCCCGCCGCGGATGCAGGCTCCCCCAGCCAAGAAGCTCGAATGCTGAAATGAGCCTTTCTTCTTCTGGCCAGCATAAAGGGTCATCGATGTGCTCAGCACAAAAATCCATTTAGCACCCTTGGTGGTGTGAAGGAGCTCTCCTGTTTGTTTGTAGAGGAACTTCCCATCCTCCACTATAACTTCATAAGCCTTTCTTTCCATCTTTGAGAACCATAAAAATCAAGAACGAAAAAGGAAGAAGAAAATCATTAGTAACACTGGTTCTCGTTTTGAAAGCGAAAAGGAAAAAGATGACGATGAAGAGACGAAAAGGAGCTTACCGGACCAAGATACTTGATGCATTGCTGTTGAAGTTTCGATCGAGGGCATTTGTCAACAAGATTAGCGTCCTTGCCTTCTCCGATGTCGAGCCTGAATTAACAGAGATAAAAGCTTAATATCAAAGTTTGAACTCTAAACCTCCAAATAACCTCTAAATATAATATCATTAAAGACTTACCAGTAGAAGAATGGTTCTTTGCTCTGACTGTGCAGCCATTTACCGTAGTAGAAGTGAAGATTGTGTCCATAGCGATGTCGCGGATCTATCTTTCAAACAAAACAAACCAAAAATTCGAATCAATACCAATCAACAAAACATGGGAAGAGAAAACAAAAAACACCAAGTTTGTTGAACGTAATTCACTTACTGCCTCAAGCCAATGTTGTAACGCAAGCTTTTGCGCTCGACTATTCTTTGATAAACCTTTTCCAACCTGCAAAGGTCAGATAAGGTATAAGCATCACAAAAAACTTGAATATAGATATAAATTGAAATCAAGCAAACTAACATAAACAATAAGCATTCAATCTCACACAAATTTACCTTGGCAGCTCGGGTTCGTGCTCTCGACCACGAGAAATGGCAGTCTCATGTTTCTCAATGTCGAAAAACGATATGAACTTCGCTTCAGTTCGGCAAAATCCAACAACTTACTTCGACCATCTCTGGCTCAATAGAACAGCACAATCTGCTAGCTTTCTTCGTGTTCGAAAGCTTTTGTATACTTTCTGCAACTTTAATGCAGCTTCATGTTTCGGGTTGCCTTAGATCCAAATGGGTTTTTCTGATCTTGGGCATTTTTTACTATCCATCTCTTTGGTGAATCTATCAGTTTCTTTAGGAGAAGGAGCTTCACCGAGACCTTTGTATCGGTTTCGGTTATTTTCAAGCTCACAGACCCTTCTATCTTCATATTCCCCGAACCTTTTGATTCCAAGATGGTGGGTCTGTTCTTAAAGCTGATGGATCGGACCGGAGTTTTCACTTCATCATCCCCCTAAACTAATCGATTTTACGATTATAGATTCAAGCATTCTCTAAGTCAATATCCACGACAAAAGGGCACGAAAAGGATATCCCCATGCGACTTCAAGAGCAAAGTTGATCCAATTATGATCCCTGGATTCCTACAAAATGAGATCAAACTAAATGAAAAACTCCAAATGTGTATGAATTTTAAGCTTTTAAGCCATGGGAAAACTAGACTAGATGTTGCCCATAGAGCAATAAAAATTGACGAATGAATCCACAAAACACATTTGGCCCCAAAAAATGGTGTTGTGTGTGTGAAGGGAACAAGACAAGCCAGAGACAGAGAATGAAAATGAAGCTGTTTAAAATGTTCAAATAATAAGAATATTAAAGATTCAAAGACAACTCATCCAAAAAGGAAGCAAAGATTGCCAATACCCCATAAGCAAATATCAATATAAAACATAATTTACAAAAATATTTTCCACAATAAAACACGATATCCACATCAAATGTCTCAAACCCACTCCATCACTAAAAGAGCAAAAATTATGGTACCCAATACAAAAATACACAAAACGTGGAGAAAATATCGAAACCAACTCCGATACATGATCCCATGAGCCATTTCATCAGGATGGCATTTGCTGGTGAATCAAAAACGCGGTCGGAGTGAAAGAGCTAATCTCCGAACGACATGGTGTTCGATAAATGTCTCACAGAACCAATAAAGAAAAGAGCCTAGATTACAAAACCCATTTGCCAAATCCAAAAAATTTCAAACCAATGACATAAAAAACCTGAAGCTTCATCAAACAAAAACCAAGTAAAACTAGGAAAATTATTCTCGTAAGAAGAAAGAAAAATACAATCTTGCTAAAACTAGGAAACACAAACAGAGCAGGAATTCCCAGAGACTTTGGAGAGAAGAGACTTAACCTTAATGTGGCAGTCTGTGTGAGCCGAGAAATCAGGGGGGAGGGAGAGAGAGAGGAATTGGGGGTATTAATGGGTTGTCAGAAATGAATGGGGAGGGGGTTAGACGAAAAGTGGTTTTGCTAGTGTTCAAAAAAGCCTGGGTTATGCTTAAACGCTTTTATCAATAGCTCCTGAAAGACCAAATGTGCAGTGCTCCCCACTGCTCGTCATTTATAGGGCAGAAGAAAAAAACAGAGGTTTAGTCAGAGAGAGAGAGTAGTCTGCTTGCACGTGGTTTGGACGTGGGGCAGGAGGTAATTTCAAGTCCGTGGCCCTTTTTTTTTTATTTTCACCCTTTTATTCTTGTGATTTTGCTTTTATAGGTAAATATAATTTTTATTTTTTTAAAAATAAATATTTAATCTGAAAATTTAATTTTTCACCTTGTATTCCTATTAGTTGTGTTAGGACTACTCCATCTGCAAACTCTTATTGTTTATTCCTTTCTTTTTGTTTCTTTTATCCTTGTTAGAAAGCTGATAAATAAACCGGATTTCTAATGTAATTTTGCGATAGTCATAGTTACGTATTTTTAACTTTTGAATGAATTATTAAACAATTATTCTTAGTAATTCAAAACCAAATTTTTACTTACCAATTTATCAATGTAATGTACTCCAATTTTAATTAAAATTATGTACCAATGAAATGTGGTTTCAGTTATCCAAATATTATAAAAAACCAATGTGAAGAGATTTAAAATTATTGTATGATAGGATGATGGAGGTGGAATACTTTAAGCTATGCTATGAATATAAGGTTTGTTCAAGAAAAAATAAATTCAATTACTTCTAGAACTTCTGATAACGTTGAGAAAAAAGAAATTTAGTATATTTATATATAGAATATTATTATTATTTCATCTCATTTTCCTTATAACTAATGGACAAGACTAGTCATGATCTTGCAATCAACACAAAACAAATTTGTGTCACCCATGAAGTTGGAACAATTACTTCAAGTCGGATCTACTACAATGGACAGATCATACTACTCAATTCAATTATAATTAACAGTAATTTTCACTTCACGTGAGCAAACAAAAATGACGACCTCTTCAATTTTGTGACACTTTTGTTTTTTCTTTTTTTTTTCTCTTATTCTTTTACTTGGCAGTATGGTAGACTTAGGCTGGACCAAGTAATATGAATGCTCACAAAGTCTATTCAGTTTTTTCTTGGAAAAAGACGAAAAGAAATAAAATTAGGAAAATTTAAAAAAAAAAAATCAAGGATTTGGATTTACTTAGTAGCAAATAAATTCTATAATTTCAATTGTAACAATTAAATCATAGAGTTTGATCTAGTCACAAATTAAAAACATCAACCAGTCTCGTTTTACTAGGGTTGACAGAAATAACTTATTCTTTCAATTTTTTTTTTTTAAAAAAAACGATATCGTTTCGAATTATTGCCCTTGAAAGCGTTAATCATTGCAAATTTAGGGGTTATTTTGGGAGCAATTAGAGCACCAATGTCAGTTAAAGATTCAATTCATTTTCTAAAGCTTTACTTGAAAATGAAGCTCTAATTGCATCGTTAGAATTTTGAAGGGCTATGACATCGAGCGAACATTATTTTCCTTTCTCAATTATTTCTGGGCCAAATGGGAATGATTTCCATGTCGAGCAGATTAAAATTATAGAGTTTAATTTGTAATAATTGAAAATATTACAATGTAATTTGTTACCGAACCAAAGCTTAGCTTTTTCTTTTTATTTTTCCCAAAAAACTTTCACATGTAATTCTT
>CM018913.1:53934-123934 GCA_009663005.1 Actinidia chinensis | reverse complement strand
AATTCATAATCCCTTTTTTTTCCCCTGCTTTGTATATCTAGAGTGAAGGATGCATTTTTTTTTCTCTCCCTCCCATAACCTCTGTTTTGTATAGGCCATGGTGCATTGCACATGTTTTTTTCATCCACTTGTTAAATGAACCAAACATAAGATTAACATTGCAACACAGTCAAGAAACCGCAATATAGGATTAACTTGCAACACACTAAGGCTCTTTTGGGTAATGCTTAATAAGTCAAGTTTTTTTTTTTTAAGGTTTGCTACTAAAAAAATTAAAATTTTTTTGTCTTTTTGCTTTGTGGTTATTTTTAACAAAACTAAGCAAAAAAATAAACTAGAAAAATAACTTATTTTAAGCAAAAAACAAGAAAAAAGCTGACAAATACCCAACGGAGCCTAAGAAGTGCATGGGGGTTTTATATTGGTCAAATTAAAAAGAAATGGATAAGTGAATATTTGGTTGAAATTTGGAAAGGAGCCACCTGATGTGCCCTTTGAATTGTTAATATAACTATTATAGAGAAAAACGGTTATTTTTGAAAAGAAATCCCACATTAAGTATAAGTTGAAATATTTTAGAAAATAAACATTACTACGATCTCAAAATTTATATTTTAAAAAAAAAATTAATAATTCAAATTTAACTTGAATTACATATAAATAAATATAAATTACTTATTATGAATTTTAAAAAAAACTTTTTTTATCCAATTCTAGATGTTCATGAGTGTTTTTTCCATTTTTAATACCAACAATCAAAAGAAATCAGACCAGCCATCGTGAGGTCCCAACTGTCCCTTTCCGAATCTCCCATGCAAACTAGAAAAGTTCAACGGAGGGTACTTTGCACCGTACGAGCTGGTCCTGTTCCCATGTCACGTGTGAGTTTTCATTGACCCCGTTTTACAATTGAGACAAACATACTAAAACCGCGGGACACCCTATCTTGTGGTATATTCACGTGTTGGTTCCCCACGTTTCTTCTCTCCGAACGTTTTTTTTCCTTTTTTTTAAGAAATCTTTAAATCAACTTCATTTTTTCTTATTTTATGATTTTACCTCAAACTCGAACTCAAATTCAAAATTGAAAAAAAGAGAAACATTAAATTTCAGTATTATTATTATCACATCATTTATTATTATTATTTAAGAACTGAGTAAAAGTCAATAATGAATTCTATTAGAACTATGCAAAGATATTGTACTTTAATTTTTCATAACGATATGAGAAGAAATAACTTAAAATTTGCAATGGATTCTGTATCAATTAAATCATATATTAAACTCTTGTAACTACTTAGAAAAATATTTTTTTTCAGCGGGAATAAAATTGGATTACAAACCCACCAGACTTAACAAAGGCCATGTTTAAGATAATTTAATTATTTTTTATTTTTAATGAGTTTTTTTTTTAATTTTTAATTATTATTTTTTTTTAATTTTTTTGCGTTTCATCCGAATAGCGGACTAGAAAAGATAAACATATATTTTTATTTCAATAACTACAAACATCCACATGAATTAAAAATTAGATTATTTTTGTTTTATGCTGAATAATTTGCGTTTTAGTTTTTTGGATAACAAAAAATAATTGTACTTTTCTAATTCCTCTTAATGGAGACCAAATTGAAAAAAGTAAAAAAAAATGTTAAAAAATATTAAAACAAATAACTAAAAATTAAAAGAATTTAAGGTTTTATTTTGGATACATGCATTTCAAATCTAGTAATTTCAAATACTTATTCAAATTCATCGAGTATGTTTAAAATACAAATAGATTAAATAATTTTTGATCAGAAAATATCACCTTTTGAATTCAAGAGCAAAATAAAAAAATTCAAATAATTCATTATCTTCTCCTCTCCTTCTATTGTCATCTCTTCTCTTCTCTTCCTCTCTATCTCCTCTCCTCTTCTCTTCATCCCCTCTCTCTCAATCCCCTCCTCTCTCACCAAAATGTGTTAATTAAAAATCTATATTAAGTGAAATCTTAAAAAAAAATTACATATAAATGAAGGATTTGAAATTCAAATTTAAAATTTTTAGAGATTGAATTTTATAAATTAAAAAATTTATGTATCTACATGAAGCCTAAAATAATTAATTGATTTCAAACTAGAACAGTCAAAATGCAGCTGTACTGCCAAACTGTGGGTCCCTTATAAATTCATAGACGCTTTTTAATTGATGGGTGCACGAATTCCGAGAAAACGCGCTTACACTTCAGGAGCACCGGACGAACAATGATCCGATTCAAAACACGCTAATCGCTACACAGTCCAAGGCTTAAAATTCTTCCTCTGCGTACGGTACCGCTACAGCTGGACTTCCAAGTCAACATTTTTTATCTTTGTTGACCGTGTACATTTCGCAGCAAAACTTATAATTTTTCCCTTTTTTTTCTTTTCTCATTTTCCCCTATTTCATTGTAAATAATTTTTATATCGGAAATTGTATGGCTAACATTATTGTAGCTAGTTTCCGTGCAAGTCACGAAAATAGGTTCCGATTCAACATAACTTAAATTATTTTTATTTGTAGTGGAATTTTTTTATCTTTTAATTAATTTTTCATTTTATTTTCAATTCGTCTTAAAATTATTTTTTCTAAAAAAAAATTCCTATATCAAAATATTCCACCAAAAAAAATAAAAAATAATCAATTGTGGTAATGGTTTTATTTTAAAAAATAAGTTATTTTTGCTTTATAGAACCTCTATTTCTTTGGATTAATGGATTTATGAAATGAAAAGAGGAACAAAAAAAAGTAGACAAATTGATGCATCCAACAACTAAAATTTCCAACTTTTTTTTTCTTTCACAAATTCTCTCAAATTTCTTGATTTAAATAAATTAAGTGTGCAAGGCGTGATAGTCAGACCAAGATAGTCTTTCTGAGCTAGGAAATGAATCACTGTTATTTGAGCTTGCATTACTTTGTGGATTGTTAAAAAGGCTCGTTTAGCATCATTCAAGTTTAAATACTCTATAGATTTTCAAGCTTGTTAACTTTTTCGAAATCAAAACTTGAACAATCAAATACTTGAATCAAAAAAACTCATCAAATGTAAACAAAATCAAGCTATTGCGCTCAACTCATGAATCTATTATTATTATTATTATTCTAAAACTGTGTTAATATTAGTTCAAAATGTTAACAAATTAAAAGTTGAGCACGTATTTTAAAACTTGTCATGTTAACTAAAAAAAAGGTAGACTCAAAACCAGTCTCGGCTCGACTAAACTCGTTTACGTTTCTTTCCAACAATACATCAATTCCAATAATAATAAGACTTGAACGCAAACAGCATGCTAAAATTTCTTCAATGTTGCATCTTTGGCAAAGGTCATTTTTGATATAGTAGTTGGATATCTTGCAGGTGAGGAGTTGTTGGGAATTTGGCTCGGCTCCGCTTTGATTTGGGTTTGGATCCCATCTTGAACGTTTTCACATAGGTGGGGACTTGTTTTGGGAAGGAGTCCTAATTTGGCTTGATTGGACTTCTAAAAGATTTGTTTTTGGTATTTTTATGATGTGGATTTGGAAGGCTTACTCACTTGATTAGGGAGGGTTTTGTTTAGAATTGTTATTCGAAGAACTCTTTAGTTATAAATTTGAGGAAAACTCTCTCAACTTAGTTGCTCTTATTTAGAGTTTGGTTAAGAGCCACCTTGCCACCGTGCAGGGACTTGGTGCCTTTGAGTTTTTGAAAGGGACTTAATAGTTCCGTGGGGCCCCATGGGAGGAGAGTGATAATATCTTTGATCTCTTTGTAGACTTTTATTTTTTGTGGACTTTGTATAGATTAGCTCTTTATGTGATCTTTGATCATATTCAGTTTATAGAGTGTTTGGGTTTGGTTTTGAATATGGTTTATAAGGTTTTTGAGATAGTGTTTTTCTAAAAAAATCACTTGTAGCTCTTCGAAGCATTATGTTTAATTTATAGTGAAAGTCTTTAACTAGTTTGATGTCCGTGAACGTAGGCACATCTCTAACCAACGTAAACTTATTTTATTGTTTATTTTTTTACTACAAATTTGTTTAATGATCGCTTATTTTATATTTGTAGTCATTGTTAGGTTTGCTTTGTTTTGTACTTTTGAATGTTTTCGCAGCTATACGAATTGAATATTCAAATCAAACTGATTATATTGTATCGTACGTACCAGTACATAACGATCAATATGTACCCTTTTTGCAAAAGAATACCAGAAACTATAGTTATCAGAACTGGACCGAATCAGCGATTCAAACGAGAATCGCGAGACTGAACCAGTTTGAAGTCCAACTATTTATTGATGAAATGCAAGTAAACCGCATGAACTAACCGAGAATTTTACCGGAACACTCAAAAAAATCGGGCATTTTATTTTTTTTAATTTTTTGTAATTTTTGTACAAATCAAATCTTAAATTTTTTGATTACATTGACCTCCCTTTCTTTAACTCCATTCTTAAGAAATTATTGAGTTGAATGCTATAGTTTCTTGATTTTATCAAAAAATTATATTTTTTCAAAAATATAATTTTGAGGCAATGACCCTCATAATGTGTTGATTCGCACTCCATCAAACCGATAAAATATAATTTTACAAAAAAATTATTGATTGAATGTAGCGAGTTCTCTTGGAATTATTTTATTTTAGGTCATTTTTCTAATTTAGGTTGAAATACTCTTAAATTTATTTTCCTTGAGTTACAGGTTTTGATTTGAGTATCAATTTGACTCTTTTTTTCTTTCAATCTTTTTTCTCATTTTACTTTTTTTAAACGATTTTTGAAATATAAATGGTAATTTTCCATTAATATTTTGATATTTTTAAATATATTTTCATAATTTAACTTTCAACATGTTACATTGGTAGTTGAAGGGTAATACAAAAGTTTTTTAATTTTTATTATTTATAATAAAAGATATTTTTTTATTTTATTAATTATAAAGGCGGTTGAACCGTTTAAACCGTGGTTGAACCAGTGAACCGTTAAATTCGTGTCTTGACCAGTTCAATGTCGCGATCCGTTCTGATACTATTCCACAATCCTTTAATCTTGCCGTTAGTATCTCCAAAAAATAGGCACGTACCCCAACGTTTGGTACCAATGTGCGTACGGTCCGTATTAGACGCTTGCTCAACTGAGCCTTAAGGCAAAGATCCGGAAATCAATTGCAATCAAAATATGGGGACCCACACACACAAAAAAAAACCGCGGTTAATTTTCCAACAATTCTTGTATGTCCTCATCACAGAAACATCGCCTTCAATCATGCCATCACGACCGACAATTACCTTTTTGAAGACAGGGCTCGGATAGTAAATTGCTACGCTCCCCCCCCCTGACAGCGCCCCTCCCCTGTCCCCTCCTTTGTCTGGCTCCCCTCTTTACATTTATACCCCTCACCCACTAATTGTTTCCACACCTTCTCCCCCCTACCAAATTAACCTAAATTTATTTATTTTTCAGTTTTTTTTTTAGTTTTAAAAAATACTTTTTTTTAGTTGCCTTTTTTTTTCATAATACTCTCCCCCTATGGTTTCTCACCCTTATCCCCTAACCAAATTAATCCTTAATTTATTATTTTTCAGCTTTTTTTTTTTCAGTGTTAATTTTTTTTTAATTGTATTTGTTTCTCAATGAACTCCCTATTTTTATGTAGTTATTTTTTTATTTTTATTTTTGTTTATAATTTTATTATAGTTTTGTTTATTTTTTAATTAATTTTGTTTAATTTTGTTTCAATTTAATTTTTTTTGTTTAAGTTGAACCTCGATATATTTAAATTAATCCCCCATCCTTGAAATATGCAGGAATCTTCCCCATATCTTTAAATTATCCCCAATCAACCCTTGACCGTGTCAAGATCTCTCCCTCCCTTTAATTATCATCCCTCCAATCCTTACACATGGCAGAATTGGAGGGCAATATCGATTTATAGAATTTAATTTTTATGTATCTCTTTTTTTTGTATTATTACAGTACTCTTCCCTAACATGGCTAAATCAATATTTGGATTTCATTATTTTATACTTTTTTAAAATTTTATAAATATAATGTCTCCCAAAAATTATAATTAATAATAAACAAAAAAGCTTACAATTATGAAAAAAAAAACTAATTAAAAAATAAAAAAACTAATGAAAACAAAGAAATAAAAATTAAAAATAATCACAAAATTAAAAAAAAATAAAAAAAAAGACTGAAAAAATAAAAAAAAATCGAGAGAGAGAGAGAAGAGAAAAGAGAGAGAAAGGGCGAATAGGGATCTCTAAGGAAAGGAAGGGAAAAGGGAGGAGAGAAAAGGGGGTTTATATGGTTTATTTATCTTTTAGCCTTTTTTTCAAATTAAATCCTTTTTTTCAGTTCATTTTTTTTCAGTTAATCCCCTTTTTAGGTAATTTTATTTAGTTATTTTATTAAAATTTTATTTCTTTTTTAATAAGTTTTGTTTAATTATTTTGTTTATTAGTTTTTTTTAATTATTTTTTAGTTGTTTTTTAAGTTTTTGTTCAATTACCTTTTCTCAGTTCATTTTTTTTCAGTTACCTCCTTTTTTAGAAAATTTTATTCGTTATTTGATTAGTTTATTTATTTTTTAATTAATTTTTTATTAATTTTTTAATTATCTTTTAGCTTTTTTTTTCAATTAAGCCGTTTTTTTCAGCTCATTTTTTCCTAGTTAACCCCCTTTTTATGTAATTGATGTCGTTATCTTATATTAAATTTATTTTTTTAACCATTTTTGTTTATTATTTTTTTTACATTTTTTTTAATTTTTGACACATGTCAGAACCTCCCCCTCCCTTAAATTCCCCTCATCCCCTTGATACATGTTAGAAACATCCGTCTCTTTTAATTTGCCCCCCAAACAAGTGACACATGTTCGAACATCCGCTCTCTTTAAATTGCCTCCCACCCTTGAGAACATTTCATCTTTAAATTACCCCCTCCACCTTGGACCACATATCAAAAAATCTTCCTCTCTTTAAATTACTCTCTAACTTTGACACAGTCAGCACCTCTACTCCCTTTAAATTATTCTCCTCCAAACCCTTGACATATATCAGAAACCCATCTCCCTTTAAATTAACCCCTCCAAACCCATGACTCTTAAAAAATTTTTTTTAAGTAATGACTCCTTAAATATAAAATAAAAAATAAACAAAAGATTATAAATATGAAAAAATAATTATTTAAAAAATATTATAAAATAATTAAAACAAAGAAGAAACCAAAACTAAAAACAAATACACAAATAAATATTAAAAAAATAAAAAAAAACTGAGAAAATAAAAACAACATGAGAGATGAGAGAGAGAGAGAGGAGAGAGAACACTGTCCACTGGACCAGAGAAGGAAAGGGAAAGGAAAAAGGAGGGGCATAATGTCTTTTTGGGTGTGGACCCGGGGTGAATTTCTTGTCAGAGGGGGGGCGCGTCGCAAGCTCCCCTCGGAATACACAGCAACCTTCCTTACAAGTAACTTTGGGCCCACGGATGACGACAAGTTCTGAAGAAAACATTCTCACACAGACAGTGAGTTTGCTGGCGATTTCAATTCTTATCTAAACAAACGGGCCCAACCCCATGGACCCCTCTCCCTCCTTCTAATGAACTTGTCAAGCAAGTAGGAGAGGGGTCACACACCACAACACACACACACACACACCACACTGTTTACCAAAAGCTGTCAAGACAAAGTTCTGTGCTCATTGGTCAAGGCATGCGTTACAAAGATAGTTCCATACCTTTGTTTTAAGTTCCCAGAGCAAAACATACGGTCAACATTTAATCTTCTGGTTGACATGATAATTGGACCACCTTCTCGATATTCGATGTCTAAAATAATCAAAGGGTATAACTTGTTAAAAACTACTAAATTCAAATCTACATTTATGTACAACGAAACTTTATATTGAATCCTAATCCATTTCCGGATGGGTATTTACTCATTATAACATATCTAAATTTAATGAGCAGAAGATTTGGTAACCCCCCTCCCAAAAAAAAAAACGGAAGATGTTATTGTCAAGATAAAAATAATTTTATTTTTAATAGTTTCATTTTAAAATTATGTCAAAATTATAACATTATCAAATTTATTTCTAAGAGGAGTTAAAAAATATAAAATGTTGATGAAACATTTAAAAATTCACTAAAGACGAAAAAAAAAAACTCAGAAATAATGTAGCTAAAATTAATTCCAAAATTGATCTAATTGACAAGCTGAGCCTAATACGTGATTATGAAGGTCAATTTTATCCAAGTGACCATAATAAATACGGTCACTCTAAATCATCTATTTTCTTTTAGTCATGAGAACTATTATAATATCAACATCAGAAAAATATTGAGTTTAATGGATAGTAGGTGAATCATGTTAAGGACTAGAAATTTTGAAGCATATAATAGACAGGTATTTTTGCATCTCGAAGATTTTTGTTTTTATCTTGCAATTTGTCTAGAAAAGAAGAGTAAACAGAAATAAACTACTTAGAACATGATCTGTGTTTTATTGGAAATAAAAAACATTAAAAATGATAGTATCTTTCAATTTGTTCCTGATCCTTATGAGTAAAAAAAAAAAAAAAAATTATATTTTTATTTCCCGTGATTTTTTTTTTTTAAATATTAGCAATAAAAAAAATACAAAATTACAACAAAAAAAAACCAAGATTGGGACCACAGAAACAAAATTGAATCTATCAGTTTCAATTGTAACAATGAACTATGTCGTTTTAATTCCAATAACAATTTTAAACCCTCTCGTCTTTTTTTTTTCCTCTTAATTATATTGCTTATATTTTATTTTCCTTTTCCTTTTCAAAAATATGAACTCAACAGAAAAGAATAATTTGAATACCAAAGGTTTGAAGAGTCCAAATATTCAAGGAATTTGGAAATACGAAGCTTCTCGCCGACCACGGGATCGTTGCCAGAACCTTTGAAATATTGAAAAGTGAAAGGAAACTTGAAATTAATGAAAAGTTTTTAAACGAATTAAAGCTTTTAATTTTTTTTTGTATTTATTGATTTTTATATATTTCTTTATCAAATTCTTTCTCTTGAAACGAGTAATCTAAACAGTGTAATGTAATTTGTTATTTATTTGAAAAAAAGTTCACTAGATAGAGAACAAAAAATAGAAATCTATTTTTCACGTTCAATATGAGGTCTTTTTTTCGTCTTTAGTGAGAGTTTTCTTACCTTCACCGGAAAAGAGTTCTTTCCTAACAGCCTCTTTTATAAGTTCTGTATTTGTAGAATTTTTCCCCACCAGTTTACACGTTCCGAATAAGTTCAGTACTGTTAGTTCCTTCCACACAAGTTGTGACTCTTCAGTACTTCTCCACTTCCTTTCCCCGAGTGTTGACATTCATTTTATTACTGCCAGAAACAAGCCAACCCACCCACCCTAACCAAATTTTTTCTTAGCTCGTTTGTTCAGATTGAAAATTAAACAAGTTTCTTAATTTGCACCAACATGGGCGGGCATTCATTTGCATATACTTCTTCATGTGAGACACAACCTGCATCCAGACATAATTAAACTCTCCGCCCTGCAACTAGGGTCGGCTCTGAGTTTCTTGGGGTCCTTAACAAATTTATAATATGAGGTCTTTATATATTAAAATTTTTATAGATAATGTAAATGTAAAAAGACATCATTATTATGAGAATTTAAAAACATATAAAATGACATTTTGGTTATGTATCTAGGGAGAGAAAGAAGAATATTAGCGTTACACATCACGAACATCGATAACAGGGGTACATTGACATAATTAAAAGATTATATGGTTTTAATAAGGAAAAAAATATTACAGTTTTGTAGTAAATTGGTCAATTTTTGTAAGAAATATTTATTTGTGTAAAATAGGCACACATTTTTCAATCTATCAAGCATTATACAGACATGAATTGAGATTCTTATTAATAGAATTTAAAAAGTTTGTGGTGTTAAAAAAAATTAGGAACTTAGACCTAGTTTGAAGATAGTTTAATACTCTAGGGTATATCTTGTAATTAATACAAAAAGGTAGATTAATGGGAGAAAAAAATGTCTGCAAGTGGATGCATAGAATCGGAACGTGAACTTTAAGGATAATACTAACTATCATAAACCATTTGACCAGGTTTGCATTATATATTTATGTTTCCGTTTTTTATATTTTTATAAATTACAACTGGAGAATAGATTTTTGTTTTTCGAATTGGAACCCTAAATTTTGAGCTTTTAAGGTGATCCTAAAACTCAATTCAACCCAGGGCCGGGTCTGTATGCAACATTCACACATTATGTAATTGTTATGGCTCTAGCACTGCAAGAAAACCAACACGAATATAAAAGAAATGATTTTTTCACTCTCCATTTGTCATATAAACAATTCCTTGCATTTTTTGAAAAAAGTGCACCGGAATTTGGTACGAAGATCTATATTTTGTAATTTAATAATACTAAAAACAAGTTTGTTTGTCCATCATTTCCCTAAAAAAATTATGAGTTTGTTTTGAATTGTCTATAAAGGTTACGTTATCTAATGTGTTGACATAGTCCTTTATCAATGTCGAATATGGATGGTTTTGACAATAAC
This sequence comes from Actinidia chinensis, assembly GCA_009663005.1. Taxonomy (NCBI): domain Eukaryota; kingdom Viridiplantae; phylum Streptophyta; class Magnoliopsida; order Ericales; family Actinidiaceae; genus Actinidia; species Actinidia chinensis. Next base: position 113,342 of record CM018913.1, on the reverse strand, counting down.
TTAACGTTCCCGAAGAGGTCGACTAGTTGTTTGATACTTAACCCTTCAAACGAATACGAATCAATGCAGTGTTAGCTTGTAATGTAATTTAATAACATAAGGGTGATTTTCATTTTATACCCTCTACTTTCACCTGAATGTCATTTTTAATCTCTTTTTATGTTTAATTTTGACATATTTAACCATAACTTTTGAGACAGTTGCATGTGTACCTTTACCGTCCATCTGTTAGAATTTGTAAACGAAAAAGTCATGGTCATGCAATTGACCTTACAAAGGAAAAAATAGTATATGGCGATAAAAATGATTTTTTTTCTATTTTATGAAATTTTATCGAAAATTAGATAATATATAATATATATATATTTAGACTCCCCTCATCCAAGAGACTCAAAAATTATAAAATTTCGATTAAATTCCTAAAAAAAATATAAAGAATCAACAATAATATTATGTTTTAAACTAATTTAAAACCCAACATGTGATCACGTGAGTGACACGTGATTATTTTCGTTCACAACACTAATGATATAGACGAATGGTCCACATACGACTGATTCCAAAGTTAAAGGTTTGATTTGTCCAAATAAAATGTGAGGGACGGAAGTGGAATATGGTAAAAGTTTGAAGGGGTGCAAAATAAAAATACCAGACTAACAATTTTTGACAGAAAATGTTTTAAGAATCTTGAAAAACTAATCTTAGTTTTTTATTTTTTTATAATTTAATTCAATCATGGATGAGGTTTTTCGTCCAACTGGAGCACTTTCTACAATTACTAGAAAAGTTTAAAAAGTAATTAAAAGAATAATAAAATTCAGATAATTTATGACTTTAGCTAGATGGATATTAAAATTAAGATAATTTATCAACTACGTAATGGTTACATCCCTAAACATAAAAAAATAATAACGCATCAATGGCTCATCTCAAAAGTGCCTAGATAGATATTCAAAGATAGTTTACCACAATACAAATAGGTTATGTAAATAGAAGATTTTGGCGAGATATTTTCAGATGACTTTCGTCGCGATTTTTTCTGAGCAACTAGGCACTTAATTTTATAGGCAACCAAGTGTGGAGTTGTGCCTGACCCAGTTCAATATATGACGCTTGGGTTCAATTTGGCAAAAAATAACTCAAGTTTTGATACAAAGTTTGGACAAGCCCTAATCAAGGAATAAAAGGAGGTTCCATCAACCCGATTCAATGAAATCTAGCTCATTTTTTGTATTCATTTTTCCTATAAGTGACCACCTACTAAAATGATTGGAGTTTTTTGGTTTTTTCTTCATAGAGTTTAGAGTATGGATAAGTACTAAATTGTATAGATGGTCATAATCAATTAAGCTATTTGGGTTGCCAACTTGCCATATGATTACAATCTTGTATTAATTTTTTATGGCATCAATGTCTAGATAATAGGTTGGGCAGGTTTGTGGGCACCTTGTTTCTATTTTTTGCTCTATTGTTACATCTATATATTAAATTAGAAATATAAATGGGAGTCAAAAGCAGCTAGTTGCCCCACATGTACCTAGCCAGGCATCTTTATTTATTTCATTTGCTTATCAATGGTTGTTGCAGGCACCCCACGCCACACCCACATAGGGCACAAAACTATGAACTAGATGTGTAAGGGTACTTCCCTTGTCCTTTCCAACAAGGTTTTTGACTTTAGTTACTTGTACATATTAATATTAAAGTGTTGACAATTTATAGAATAAATCATAAGAGTCTTCCCTGTCTATTATTTGTAAATGACTAAATAAATATACCTATACTAATCACCTTTATTTGGTTAGGTTGCCAACAAGTGAAATCAAGTCAGAGGTTGTTTAAGCTTGGTTTAATAACTTAACAAAGCTTTAAAATCTAGTGTTCAGGTTTAATTTGTATGTTTATTGAGTTGATCTCAAATGATATTTATTTGACGATTAATTTTTTGTTGATCTTGTAATTTGGTGGATTACTAAACTAATTAATGGCACTGAAAAGCATTTGGTAGCCATAAGATCAACACCTACAAAATTAGCTGGTAAATTGAAATATATGATCCAAATCCAAATAATCAAACGATAGCTTCAACAAATCCAAATTACATATACATATATTTGTATGTATATGTAATACATACATATAAACTTCAGGAAATATAGATATATATATAAACTTCAGGAAAAAAATGTACAATTTAGGATTTTCCATAATCTTTGGGAAATTATGAATTTTTTTATAAAATGCATGAATAAAAATAATCATTTTAAAATAAGGATCAATTTTTTTATAAAAAAAATCAAGTAAATTTGGGAGCTTTTTCAAAAAATGAAAAAGAAAAAGTGTCTGAAACCTTGTTTTTGTTTTTTTCCTTGGTCTCCCAGTCACCAAAGTGAGGCCTCGCAATGCAGTTGGGCACCCAATAAGAGTCTCTATGAACAAGAGCACAATAGGAGGTCCCAGTGTTTAACAATAACAAAAAACTTGGAATTGGAGCCCAAACGTAGTATTTTTCTGCGTTAAGTCCCGTTTGGCTTGTTAAAAAAATTTAATTTTACACAATTAAAAAAATGGCGGGCAGTGGCCTTATTGGTCTACCTAATTTGGAATTCCATGAATTAACACGGGAATCCAAACATACCTCAATTGGATCTTACTGGATTTTTTCTTTCTTTAGTTTACCAAACTGATACATCACGTGGAAGACCATTTATTTTGAGGGAAACCTACACTAGAACCTCTTTATTTGAGATGTATGATTACATCTTATTTAATAATTATTTAAATAAATTTTTTAATATAAATATTTAAATAAATTAAAACTAATTATGACAACTGATAGCCAGTTAAATTATTTTTTATGAATCGTATTGGTTTTGTTAACGAATAATTAGTTGTGAATTAATGAATCGTATTTATTTTGTTATAATTTTTTTTATTATTGTTAATGAGATATTTTGTTGTAGAAATAATTTTTTTAATGAATTTTATGAATCTTTTATGCTTTTTTATGATTCTAATTATCAATCCTATCCTCGATCTAAATTAATTTTTTGTACAATAAATCATTCAATCTTTACAATTTCAAATCACTCAAACACTTATTTAGAATAGATTATGCAGTGTTTGGAATGTGTCGGTATAATGACGTTATATAATCATTTTAACCTTTTTTTTAATTAAAACCAAAATAAGGTTGATGCCTTTCTTCTACTCATCACAATGCCCCAAACTCAACTTCCTTCCCTTCTCTCTCCTACAGTCCATCCTCTACCTACTCACATAACTAGAACCATTTCATTAAATATACATACCAACACACACACCATATATATATATTATATAATAATATATATATAATATATATTATAGGTCTATACTAGCATAATACAACACAAAGAAGAGAGAGATGGGGATAAGAATAGTAAGTGGGAGTGGAAAAAAGAATTGGTGAGGCTGGGCTTGGGTGCGAAGAGGCCAAGGTGATCGAGAGAGGCCTCAAAGTGGACAATTGATCGAATCAGGTGGTGGGTCCAACCCCAGGGACTATGGCGCGAGCTCACGGCTCGGCGGTTGCGGGTTTTTTGATGCGAACCGTCGCACCCACACGCCGTGCACCAGCTCGTATACTATGCAGATCACGCAGAACTACGATGCGTCCTCCAATGGCCCTCACTCTCTATTGGATTCCTGTGTCTCTGTAAGACTCGTGAATTATTCTTTCCAACAGAAAAGTACCCCTGTTCGCTTAGTGTTTTTTTTTTTAAATTATATTTGGAGTTTTTTCGTCAATTAAAATTTGTAATCAAAATACTTTGTAATTTTTGTAATTTTCTTAAAAAAAAAATGCGAAAATATTAACAATTTTACTCAAACTTAGAAAAAAAATCCAAGTTAAAATTTAGCTAATATGTTGGAGTAATTTTTTTTTGTTAATTTAGAGATTTTTTTTCTCAAATAAGATTGAGAATTTTTATATTTTGAGAGTGTGATCTTGTAAATCGAAAAATATATAAAATTTTAATTGGAATATAACTAAAGACGAAAAAATTTTAAAATCCAAATCATAAAAAATCTCAAAAAAACTAAGCAAATGGGGCAAATTCATGAACTTTTTGAGAGGTGGTTCACTTGGGGGCATTTTTCCGTTTGCGTTAGATATTTTTTGAGGTTCATTTATCATCGTTCGTTCTATTAACAAAATTGATTTAAAAATATAGAAATTTGTTAATCATTTTTATTTTGATGAAATGTTCTGTTTTGAAGTGAAATCATTTGGGTGTTGTGCATACATTTGTATGAACTTTTGGCGTGTACATTTCTATGGTGTGTTGCACAAAAATTGACAACTGGCATTTATTTCTGATAAAGTGGAATCTGGAGTCACAAGGAAGTACGTGCACGTGTTTAGTTGCTTGTTTTCTGTCCGAGCGGAAAGAAAAACAAAAGGAAAATAGAAAGAGTTGAACTATAAAAAAGAAGAGTTCGGGCTTCCAGCTATTCTTTGTCGAGGAAAGCAAAATGGAAATATATTAATCTATAGCTCCCATCTATCAAAAATCTCAACAAAACCCAAAAATCGATTCAATTCTTATATGCATCGGTTCTACTGACCTGGTTTCATGATTGACAGAATCAGGCCAAAATACACAAACTTGGGTCGCGTCATGGAAACTCACGGGTCAAAAGCTTTTTGGAGCATCCTACAAGATCCCATACCAAGCTTAAGTCTATTCAGAAGTTCGTGTACCAGCACCTGAGGTAAGGCCCTCTTTAACATTGTGTACAGTTGGTCTCGTTTTCATTTCAAATTAATAATGCCTTTTGATTGTCAGGTTACTGGTCCTTCATACTAAAAGAGCTTCCATTCAATTTCGTGACCTCCAAAGTGCATTCTGGATACTTCTGACAAATCAAAACATGGGGGAAACATGGCTTCCTGGTTCAGTTTTGAATATTGAGGAGTGTTGTATACTGCCAACCAACTATCAAGCAACAGGATGATAGTTTAGCCATGTGGGGAGGATGAAGGTTGGATGATTATCCAAGTTTATCCGATACATTAAAAGAGCTCCGCGAGCAAGTATGTAATGCATTCATTATTTCCCTCTTTTGCCCTCAATATTAGACCCATTCCACCCTTATTATCTTTGGTGCATGGATTTGCTGACATGTTTTTCTGTCATCACAAATTCTATTTGCTCAGGTGCTCTCTTTTTACATAAGACCAGGTGTCCGATAAATCAGGATGGCAGTATTTACATTCTATTATAATAGGGTTTTTGTAATGATTCCCCTGCTAAATCAGATGAAATTTCAAGAACTCTGGAACAAATAATAGATTCCACATTTTCTACCTCTATCTTTGTCTTTCTGGTTATGGTTCATATAGTTTGCAATTTGGCTGTATGACTTTTTAGGAGTGAGAGCATGGATCGCAGAGCATATTTTTATTTTAAATGCAAAACTGTTATTGGCTATGCTTCCGTCTGTTCTTGATTTTTCGAAAAGCTGTGTTCCTCTCCTGTCCCTACTTGCTCCGCCACTGAATGCAAAACACATGTAGAAAGAACATTATTTTGTATAGCATATCATTCACTTCAGACCACCTTGTTTGCTCACTTTGTTGTCCTTTGTCATTTATTTTCTTCGGTTGTTGTGTATTTACAAATGCCACAGGTTGGTGGCAAGTGCTCTGGACACGGTATTCTCTAAAGGAGATACAATTGCAATTGATCTGCCCATGACAGTCACTGCAGTCATTATATACCTGGCAATGTATACTAGCAGATTTGTTTGTTGTATCATAGCTGCCCAGCTTTGCTCCCAAGGAAATTGTGCCACTCGTTTTGCGTGGTTCCTGGAGCAAAGGCTATCTTTACTCAGGTTGTTTTACTATAAACCCATAGATAAAATTATTGGATTGCATAAAGGAAGTTGCATGTTTACCCAATGTCCATTAGCTAGGTTTTTTTCCAGATTCTGTTACAGAGTTGGCCCTAAAATTTGCTGGCACATCTTCCTCGTGATGGTTCATGCTCAACACCCCTAAGATGCTCATGAGATGCTTAGAAGTGAGGGTAAATTAAAGCTACAAAAATGTTATCGTGTCTCAAAGGGAAAATAGAACTACAAAAATGTTATCGTTCCTCACACTTTGCTCTAAAAGATCAGTAGTTGTCAATGAAACTCATCTCTGTAATTCAAACACTTAAACTCCTTATTCGTATATTGGGCCCCATTTGCCTAGCATGTTTTGGATGTTTATTATTTCCATACACTTAAGCTCTTGACCTCTGAACATCTAAAAATACTAATTATCTTTTACACTCTCTTTAAGAAGCCAACTTGGATCTATGACGGATGGCTGCTTCTTGGAGTAAAGACCTGTAAAAGTAGAATGCATGTCTTTTCATTTGCTTGTGTTGTTGCCCCGCAAGAATACAGTGAAACAAGCCCACAAATTCTTTATTCTCTAATTCAAGAGAATATGAGGAGCCTTTTGTCTTAAACTCATGAATGTTTCCGTGGAGGTAGGATATCCTTGTTCAACACGGTCCTGTTTTTCGTTAAGGGACTAGCATCACTGTACACAAGTACTTTATAGGAAAAAACCAAAAGAAAAACAGAATAACATGATGGATATCATTAATTCAATGCATATCTGCGTGTTCTATCTTCACCCCAACACATTCCCACACAATTATTATACCGTGTTACCGAGTTTTTGTTTGATTGTTCCTCTGCACGTCCCTACTTATATGCACACTAGTAATATCACATACAGATGTCAATGTGTCATAAGTTCACCAATTGCTGATATTCAGATTTAGTCCCATGTGTATTCTTCAAGATATTGAATACCTTCTTTTGATGTTAATGTTCCTAATTATGTTATTTCATTTCTTTTCTTTTTTTAGTCTCTTTTTGTGTCATAAATTACATTTCTTTATTTCATTATTTCCTGTGTTTAACTTCATACTTAATTACTTTTCCGCTTTTGTCCTTGTTCGTCGAATAGTTTCCATCTCTTAAATGATAGAGATCTCTGTTCATGATTTCATAATGCGCTAACATGAACGGAAGCTGAGTTCTGTATCTCCAAATGCATGCATTTCACGAAAGTGATCTTTAGAGTATTAGATGATTTCTGTTTGATTATTGATATACACTTGTCAGGAAAATCAAGAAAAAATAAAAATTTAAGTTGAATGTTCATAGTTTTCACGAATGTGTTTTCAGTTCCACGTATTGGTGGAGTTTATCCACTAGTTTCACTGTGCCCTATTAGATTACGGTAACACAGTTCTATGGCTGGAACTCACTTGTATGCGGAACATATTTCCTTAACTTTTATCTAAAAACCAGAAAGGAAAAAATACCTTTTCTCCAACCAACCATTAATGGATCCTACATACTGTGTTTGTGGTGTATAAGTTTACTACAGAGCTCTGGTAAAAGTATTTGTAACTTAAATGGAGTTTCTTCATCATTCATTGGATGTGTGCTTTCATTATATAAAACTAAAAGTTGTCCACTAGAACTATTTTTAACGGTGGGTATTTAGAATTCTATAAACAGTTGCTTAAATTTGTATTTTACGTGTAGCTTTATTATTGGAAATTGCTTATTGCTTGATTTTAAATCGGATTTTATAGTACGAGGGGTCGGAAATTCCTTTATCATGTAAGGGTTTCCACTTAAGACCATCATTTAGGCACAACTGCATAATAATTTACTGCCAAAGACCTATCTATGTCCTGGGATTTCTCGTTTTCATATGCCATATAACTTATGTTCGTAAGTAAAAAATATGCTGTATGTATAGCAGAATGGAGAATTAGAATAATTTTTAACTATTTTGAAGTCAATAAGTATAGGGTCCTTTTATTTTAAGTGTTATTTAGCTCTCGCCAGTAGCTCGGGAGGAGTGAATTGTTGAAACGACCGTTGTTTTTGCTTGAGTGGGCAGCTTCTTCCCCACCCCCCCCCCACCCCAAAAAAAAGGAACGCTAGGATTCAAGGCTTGATGGACATGGACTAATCTTCTCTTACATATTGAGAAAAAAAATTGCAAGTAAGGGAGTGCTTGGGGCAGCTTCATAACCTTCCAAATAACTGTTTAGCTCTGAACTTATCTCTGAATGAGTTAGTCATCAAACCCTGGAAATGGAGGCTGGAGCAGATGACTTTTGAATAATTTTGTTTCAAAGTTGCAATTTCCATCATTCGCTGAATTTATTCATGGCAACTCCGCACTCAAACTGCTAACAATATTTGTGGACAGTGTAGTTAAAGTTTCAGACATGTAGACGTCATTGTTCTGTTAAAACTTGCAAACACAGCAATTTCAATGCTGAGAGATTTGCCTTGAACACTTGGTTAGAAGCACTAAAGGCATACAGCAGCATTTCCTATCATTTGTCATATTATATGCCAGAAACATTCTTCTGAAAGTAAGTTATGGCACAATTATGCTGTTTTCACTTTTTTCCTTGCAAGTCGAGTTTAGAAGTCTATTCCACCGAAAGCTATTGGGATTTCCTGTGTCTGGAAAGGATTTGGATGTTCTATTGCGGAAGACGGAACTTATCTGGAAACGATTTCTTTCAGTGTTATCCATCTTCCTAGGTAATGTAAGCACTTTTGTTCTCGAAGTTTGTTTGTTACTTTTTATTTTTCGGCACTAAAAGTCTGTTATGCCATCATGCCAATGGTTAGCGAGTTTGTTATTTCTTTTCTTTGGTACTTAAGATTTCAGTAGCAAAAATCAAATCTTACCAGAAGGCTGGAACCGTCCCAGAACAAACACCGCAGCCAAAACAATCAAGAAAACATCAAATAGGTCTCACACCAGAGTCCACATAAGGAAACTAAACCACTAAAACAAAATTAAGGGTCAAGGACTAGTTTCCTCAAAACCTAATAGTAAATTTCATCCAAGCATAACATTTTCTTTTCTTCTGGAGAACTATAGCGGCACCTTCAATCCAATGTCCATTCTCCATTTTAAGCAAGTTTGGTGAACAAATCCATAGACTGTGTTGGAAGTCCAAGCTTTCTCTCACCCAGTAACAGATGACAGCAACAAAACCAATTTATACTCTGCCTCTAAAGGAATTTCATAATTAACAATTTCAACACTGCCCAAGATATCTCCTTCAAGTAATCAAAGGGCTCTAACATTTCCATATTCTTCCGAAAATGTTTGCCATACCTGACTAGAGAAGGCACTATCGAAGAAGAGATGATTATGGGAACCTACATCGTGTGATCCTTGCACTGAGGACACCAAGGTTCAGGCCACTAATCGCCATTCAGCCAACCCTATCTCAGAGCATACCTGCTTTGGAAAGTAAGCCATTGAATGAAAGCCCTTCCTGGGGGCATTATGCTAAGACAGATAAATTTTATACCAACTGGGACAGTGGATGGACCACCTCGCTGCTCTCAAGCGATCTAGCAGTCTATTCGCCCTTAGAAGTTGGAACTTGGAACCCAGCAACTCTATACATCTGTTAGGATGAGGCAGGAAGTAGCAGTGGTGTTATTCAAGATCTCAATATGACCCTATTCCTTCTCTTTAGGCCAACTTCCAAGGCCTGTGATGGATGATAGGTTTCTACTTTAGCTACCAAATTTTCCCCAGGGGTTTAATGCTACCCTTTCCCCAAATCTATCAATTAACTATTGAGCCATTACACCCTACCCGATAGGAAGTCCAACTGGTCTCCCAAAATAGTATGCCTGCATCAAGGCATCGAAAGATATCATGTTATATAGCTTTTTTCCTGGGTCCAAGAGCGTCAGCAGGAGAACCATAGTCCACCCAGAAATGCTGCTTTATATTGTCACATACTTATCCACCCATTTCACTCTTTTGAGTCTCCTTCTTGCTTATGGCCCAAAGATGCCTAAGCATGGTGGCTTTATTCTAATCTTTCTTCCTTAGGCATGCAAGACATCATCCATTTCACTTTACACAAGAGGTGTTTAAAATCAGCCCAGACCAAAAGGAAAGCCCATCAAGTGCTCCTCCGATGTCTTCATAACCTTATGATATGAACTCCAATAATCCTTTGAACTAAGAGAATAATCCCTGAGTAAGTGTGGATCTTCCAGCATGGAACCAGTCTATTAACCACCCCTGAATTCTCTTCAAGATTCCTCTTGATCTGCCTACGGTCTCACATCTACCACATCACTAGAATAACCCCTCCGGTATAGTAAGATACTTTTCTCACAAAAATGTTTTCCTATCCTCACTAATACCCCCGCAAGAAGGCTTAAGACCTGAATAGAGATGACTTCTTTCTGTAAGATTTGCCAATATTCGCGGAAAGGCTCCACATCAACTCCGCGTAAGATGAATAAATCATCTGCCATGCCAACTGTGACGACTTTAGTGTGCTGGCATCTGAGTGTCAGTAGCTCCTATTCCTCATTGTTACTATTGAAATAATATACAAATAATAAATTGGCCCCTCTCTCCTACAGTTTAAGTTTTATATGAGTTGGTGTGTTATCTCTTTCACGTGGTATCAGAGTATGCCAATAGATCTTGTGTTCAATCTCACCTCCTACCTCATTAAAAATATTTGCACCTTGTTTGACCGCTTAAGAGAAAGTCCATTGCTCACTTATAGAGGAAAGTCCAGCCCGCGTGATGGACGTGTTGAGATAATATAAATAATGAAGTTGCCCCTCTTTTTCTAACAACTTACGCTTTTAGATGAGTTGGTGGTTAACTCTTCACATTAACTCGTGAATACATAAAAGGCTTCTACACTAGCAATGCACAATATGGAAAACAGGATCCCCGTTTAGAGGCTCTCGGATCCTTGAAAAATAACCTTCAAGTTCCCATTTATAACAATGTCAAAACCTAGAGTGGTAACCCTTGCCTATCCAACCAATGAATTGCTCAGGACACTCCAAGGCAGCCATAGTTTCAAATTTCAAATGAGAAATCTCAATCTATTGAATCGTAGGCTTTCATAAGGCTTTCCGTCATCCCGTGATAATTCCTAACTAATTCTCACATAAGTAGGATCTTATCAGCTATAGACCTTCCAGTAATGAAGGCAGATTGAGTCTGGTTTACCGATAGAGGCAAGACAATTGCAACCTATTATCCGGGATTTAGAATGCATTTGTAAGGAACATTACAGCATGCTATGGTCCTATACTTTTTCAGAGAAGAATTACTAGCATTCTTTGGAATGAGGGATATTGTAATAAAATTCCACTCCTTAAAGCCAATACCCGTATTGAAGTCATATTTACTTTGTTTGCACTTTACTAACAGACTTCTTTCACCGCATTTTCCCTTTTCTTCTGCCAGACCAATTGACTATTCTCCAGTCTATCTACCAATAGATTCCATGACTAATTACCTCTCTCATCCGGAACCACAGGTAAATTCTTTGGCATGACCACTTGTTTCGTAACACTTCAATTTTGGTGTTTTCTTATCCATTGATTCTCTATGTTTTTTTTTCCTTGCTTCATCATGGGGTCCAAAGTCCTATACATAACTGGCCCCACTTTCTCCATTCGATGTGCTGCTGATTCCTGGGCACATATTGATGGTCAACCTGGTGATGTCTTCTGCTGGCCCACAAATCTTGGATGGGGTTGGGGCCCATTTTCTCTATTCATCCTTTCTAACAGGGACAAACTCTTGCTCTTTATCATGGATCTCCTCTCAGCCGTGGTTTTTGGCAAATTTGTTCAGGTTCCCAAATGAACATTTTCCTTTATGTGCATCTAGAATAGAATGGAAATTTTTGCTGTTTTATACTGTTAGATGCATTCTGAATTTATGCAATAATTATTCCTTCTGCTATCTGTTCCTTGGGATTTGTATTCCTTTTAATTTTCTGTTTGGACAATGGTTATAAAACATAAATCAGAATAGTTAAGTGAGAGAAAGGAACTCAAGTTTTACTTTGCTTCTAATAGGCCACATTCAAGTAGTTGACTCTTGTTCTACAGACACCGCCTTTCTCTTTGTTACATATTTTCAGGATGCAGGTGTTACTAAATGGGCACGGTCCCGAGCTTGGTCAAGCATGGAAGAGTACAAAGTGTATGGAAGGCCTGGATTGGACAAAAATAAGGCAATCTTCTGTTTGAATTTCAATTAATTTCTGATTGCAAGATTCACTTGAAAACATATTTAAATACGAGTATCTGCAGCTCATTTGCTTCTACTGAGAAGCCTCTAATGTTGATGATGACCTTTGGCTTTCTTCGAGAGCTTACTACAATCCCATCATTGAATGTTGTGGGGGCACTGAGCTCGCATCATCCTACATCCAAGGTAGTCTTCTGCACCACAAGCTTTGGAGCATTTAGTTCTCTGCATCAATGGCAACAGGCTTTGTCATCCTCGACGAAAATGGGGTTCCTTATGTAAGAAACGTTCTAGAGTTTTTTTCTGGGACTAAATTTTAGCTTCTGGGTAATGTTACGATCGCAATTTTATCACTGCACAGACCATAGCAGGAGGTTACGCTGGAATTTAACCTCCATGTAGGATTATTCTGATATTTCACTTGCTAAGCCTTCAGTGAATGTTGACAGGTTGATCAAAAAAAAAAAAGTGAAATGTTGGCAGATATTGCCCTCGTTTTCTGCTATGAATGGATTGTAGAGACTGTTGTAATGTTAGTGATATAATGGTAGTTGTAAAACTTACCATCAAGACAAGTTAATCTACTTGATTTCCACTGGCGATTCCTGGCATTATCATTGGAGTGGAATATTTGAAATATGTGCAGCCAGATGATCAAGCTGATGTTGGTGAAGTGGTTTATTTCCCTATACATGGGGGCTATTGATAGATTGCCTTAATGCTGATCAGCGGAAGTGTACTTCACAAAGGACTGCCCATGCATAAAGGAATGGTATGCTTTGTGGAGTTACCTTTCTCTGAGTTCTTAGTTACAAGTTATTAGTCAAGTTATGCACATCTACGCTTTGCAGTGGTAAAAAACAATTAGGAATCCATTCAGGATGCATTAGATCATTCATAGTGAAATGAGTCGCGAACCTGTGGACAAATATAAAGACCCATAAAGAAAATGGAAGTGCCCAAGTAGTTTCAGTCATGCATGTCCAACTGTGAAAAGGTATTATTGCACCTCCAGGCCACCAGGATAATGGGTGAGTTATATTTTTGGTTGCCTGATTGGTGTTAAGCATCAGGTATCAAATCTTCGATCCCTGGTTTTAAGATCACGAAAGAAAAGCAGTTTTTGAAATTAAAGAATAGAATTTCTCAATTGTATAAACTATGGAGGGTGAGTTTACAGTGCGGAAATCGAAAGTAGACACCCACGAAATGCCCTCGGTTTGGCTCCGAAGTGAACCAAGCTTGACGTCACCTTAATTAATTGCACCCAGACGACATAAGTCCGGCCGCCGGAGCTGTTTTCGGGAAAACGCTCTCCTGACGGTAAGTGAGATGACCGGGAATTTCGGGTAGGTATCCCAGAGAGAGAGAGAGAGGAAAAATCCCCCTTTACCTCTACAACTGCCTTCTGCTTATATAGTCAGCTCGGCGCATGCCTTGAGCGCCAACAGATGACTGGCTATCGAGGCAGTTCACCAATCCTTGCAGAGAGGTGGTTGTCCTCCTGTACCGTGAATCTCCACGCCCGATTGGGGCTGTCAATCCAACCCATGTCGTGCACGCATCGCTAATGTGGCGTGTCATCCGTGGGGATCCCGTCGATCTGTGTGTCTCCCGAGCTACGGCGTGACTGTGGCGTAGCCGCCATGTAGCAAGAGTTATTCCCCGAGCTCCGGTTAGGTTGGAGCCCGTTCCTGTCTTCTTCCGAGCGCCAATTTGTCTCGCTGTGTAGTATTGCCTCTGCAATGTAGTCGGTCGGGAATAGCCCTTGTATAGGGGTGAAGACCTCTCTGCATCCCCCATGCCTTCTCATGACTGGATACTTTATTCGTATGTTGCGTGTCCTTACAATAACCCTAGTTCTAGTTTTTACAAATAACATAAGAGCTGTTTCTTTAAAATTCTAATTACTTGGTTAATACAAACGATTTAGAATAGGCTGTGTTCTTCAATGTAGGGCATCATGAAATTTTCTAGACATAATAAAGCATTAGGCCATATCCTCATCTAACCTCTTATTCCTTGAGACTGCTGATGTAATAACTCTTCTTGTCTTCTCATTGATGTTCTGTTCCTATCTTGTGTGCTTTATGACATCATACCTTTCCAAGAACAAAACTTGAGTAAGAAAACCACTTGGATAACAAATATAAATTTTTTTCTAGGGGTTCACTGTGATTGCCATTCAGGTTCCTTGTTCCGATATGTGAGTAATGGATAATAATCAGCATCCGTACAAATTGCTATGATCTGGTGCTAAAGTGCCTTTCTACATGATTTGCTTCTTACAGCACTAAGGAGGCCCTGAGACATCATCAAGATAACTGTTTGTGGCTATATGTTGTAAATGGAGGGCTGATGACACCATGAATCTCGGTGGCATAAGGTGTCACACTCGCCTATGATCCTCTCTCCTTTCAGAGTCTGGTTGACTCACATTAATCCCCCAACGCATAAAATTATTCGGCAATGGATTCTTGGGTCCCTGCTTACAATAGTGACTTCCCTACTTTGTGCCCTCTCCCAATATGCTCGGTAATTTTATTGACTTTGAATTTATCATCATTTGCATCACTTGGTATCTATTTGCTTTGACTAATTACAAAACTGAAAAATAACTTTGAGTTCCGTAACATACAGACGAGCTCAGTTGAAATTGACGTGTGTGGTACCGACTGATGAAGTGTCATGAACGGCTGCAGTCAGTGTTGCAACAGTACGTGTGGTCCAGAACAGCTACTATATCGTGGTACTGAAGAAGGATTTCACCATGAACGAGATAAGCTGAAGATGCTATTTTCAAGAGCCATTCAAAGCAGTCTTAACCCTTTGTTTAAGGTTTGTGCCTCTTTTTCATGACCGTGAACATATTGCCACTTTCCTTTTTGGTTGACTTGTACATCTGTACAGGTTTAGGGTAATTTGATTATAATAATGACCTACTTTAATTCTGCTTTTTTCCATGAGACATGAAGGCATGATTATTACAAGTATTCAGCAGTTATATCTAGAAATTATTTTCTGTTGGTGGATTCAGAGTATATTCAAAACAAGTTTTGCCATAATTTATCAAATAAGGTTGGAGCAAAAGTAAATGTTTGCCTGCCCTCCTTTAACTTTTATAAAAAAAAAATTCTGAAGACAAATCCCAATAAATTTAGAGCAAAATGAAAATATACAGAAGCGGAAAAAAGTTCCACTTAAGCTGCATATGTAGAAGTAGAAGTGTTTTAAGAATCCAACAATACAAAGACCTCTCTCTCTCTCTCTCTCTCTCTTGGAGATTAGATGGATTATAGGTCCCTCCAAATTGTACATTAGAATATGTACATATGCGCACGATACAATTGCTTGCCTCTGGCTCAATCCTTTCAGTCGCAGTTTTGGCCAATATGTATATGGCAAGTTGCTTAAAGGTGTTGCCACAATCTTCAATCCAAAATGGACTGAATTCATAAAAAAATAAATAAAATAAGAATAACCTGCATGATGAACTTATGATTTGGGTTTGTTATCTTTATTTCACAGGTGAGCTTTGTAAAGATTGTGTCCAGAGTTTTCTCGAAAGCTTTCTAAATTACTTAGGAGAGTTCTGAGGGATCAACTGAAGCGTGAGCTCACATTCAGAGTAAAATGTCAGTCAACTCCCATAATTCTTGGATGCCCGGTTTTCAACTTGTATTCGTGCTTGTGTTTTATTTCTGAGAATGGATGAATAAGAATTTAGGCGGTTAAAATTCTTTGAAAGCCAATTATTTCGGCCAAAAAAGACAGATTTAAATTCTTCACTTTCATTCTGTTGGGTGAAACATATAGCATCAATATTCATTGTGAGATTTGATGTGTTTCTTGTAACAAAAGTGAGGAATAATTGCTCAAGCATTCAACTATGATATGAATGTCTCATGTATTTCAGCTTTGTTTTGATTAACATCTTCACACTGGATGATATGGGCCATCCAGTATGTACCTAGGAGATGGAACATGCATGTTAGGGCAATATATTGGGTTATTATTTCCAAAATGGGCCGTTTAAACTTGATTCTGGAACTCTGTTAAGCACTTTTTTTAAAAAGTTATGTTTAACTGTGAATTGATCTCTCAAAGGCTAGAACCTACTACCCACAAGGCTGAAGTTATATTTTAGACAACGGCGTAAAAACACTTTTCCAAAAGCTTTTTTAGTTTTTTCTTTCTTAATTTTTTAGTAAAACGTTTTTTCAAAAAGTGTTCATCATAAATTAAAACGTTTTTTATGATAACGCGTTTCAAAAGCGTTTTAATAAAAATATTTAGAAAAGCATTTTATATACTGTTTACATCTACGTATTATCGAATAAACGCTTTTTCAAAAAAATCGCTTAACATGGTTCTGAAATTAAGTTTAAACAGTCTTCATTTTGGGAAAAAGACTAAAAAACGCCCTTGTCAGAGAAATTAGCCCATATATTGCATGCAATAGTGACACTGTGCGGCAACCACAACCATAGGAGGCTTTAAATGGGTTGTGGGTGGGACCACTGCTCAGTTAGGTGTGAACCAAGGCGGGCCCCCTTAAATCCTATTGGGGTTTTCTCATTGGTCGGTGACACAATTTTACAAATATTGTTTCATATTAAAGACGTCATAGTTTTTGGCCTGCATTCTGATTTTGTGTACCAAAATTAGTGGCCTTCTCTGTAGTCCTGTACTAGCTGTCAGGGGCTTTGATGGCTATGCTGTCCTCGTTGCCAAATTGTGGTTGCCAAGTAAAACAAGTCTCTGCCTTGTTTGTTGTGGCGGAGTTGGGTAAAAGCACAGATGGTCGCAATTAACCCTCTCTCTCTGGCCTATTCAGTAGAATTACTATTACCTTTCAAGTTATTCTTTAACTGAAGAAGAAGATGAGAACAAACAATAAAAAACACATAAACATTAGGTTAACCTGTTTACATACTACACACACTGGGTCTCGCATTTGAAGTCCTAGTTTCTCTTCTCTTAAACATTGCCTTAACCCTTTCAATCAGCCTTTATTCTCTTCATATTAGTCTTTCTTATAGATTACCGGAATGAGCACATTCAACTTTGAAACTTCATCCTATCTTTGCAAATTCCACGGTGTCCTTCCCATCATGAGCTTTCTTAGAAATACTTGACATAATCCGAGTAGAGAACTTGCTGTACTGCCTGCTTCTCTCCCCATCTCATCACTTCCGCAAAGGGCCAATGACTTCACTAGGTCTTGGATTCACAAAAATTGGGAATTGAAACCTATTCTTGCTTCCGTTGGCAGTCCCCGGTGCTGCAATGCTCTTCTACCGTCCATTGCTATGATCTAAGTGGGCTCCCATGTTGATCACAAGAGAACGGCGACTGGCTACATGAATCCCACTGTCCATCGGCTATTTTTCGCACGTAAAGGCCTCCATATCATCTTGAAGAAGAGCGGTCGGTCAAAAGAAAGAAAGAGCGTCAGAGTGACGGCCTACTCCGACCTTTAGCTCAGGGTAGGGCATATGGGATAATAGTTGAGGTAATTCTCTTGAACCCCATAAAAAGCATTCTTTGGTTTCATCCATATCCTTCACATTCAATTTTTCATTAGTGCTTCTAAAAGCCTCTTGATAACAAATTCGACTTCTTCATGAACTCGAGTGCTTGATCCTGAAGCAAAACAACAATTTGACTCAAATTAATCTCATCATCGTTGGTTTGGACTCGTATATATTCAGCTCATGAAAATTCATCCAGAATCAAAATAATACTCAGTTGATGAATGTTCTCAATTCCCCAATTCGAATGCACACCGCAATCACAAATACCTCTAAATATTTCAAAACAATCGAAACCCATCCTAACCTAAAAAGCTAAAAACACAATCAAACGGCCATCAAGTCCCATTCTTTTATGCATGTACTATTGTATTTGCAATGCATAAACGATGAATATGTTTGTGTGTGCGCGCGTGCGTGTGTGTGTCTTGTTGTAGATTGTAAAGTTCTTGCAAACAGAGGCCAAGATGGCAGTAGCTTCTCATCTGAAACCATAGAAGAGGCGGAGATAATCCTTCCACTCCTAGAGCGTTCTCCGCCTGAGGGCTAAACTCGTGCCATACGCAGTTGTTGGTTGGTGAACCTCTTTGGAGTACTGCCTCTTCTCCTCAGCTTTCAACGCGAAGAAGCGATGAGTCGCCCCCTTCACATCCTCAAGCACTTGAATGGGTACCGAGTGATTCACAATCTGAAACAATCCCGCACTTCTTCTGCTGCACGCAGATGGACTCTGCACCTGTTGCTTTGATCCCAATCTGCATGTCAATGACAGTATGGACTCATCTTCGTCCGCTACTATGTTTGTTGGTTGTCATAGAACTGTTCCTTTCTTGGAGTGGTTGGATGTATTGGTCGGGTAGGGTTTTGATTTTCATTTCTGCAAGGCCTTCACTCCGTTGCCTTCGTTGACTAGCAAGTTCGTTGACATCCAATGAGTTGGTAGAGAATTTGGCAGGAGCCAGATGTCAGTAGGACCAAAAATGCATGATGTAAGATTAGTTTCAAGGAAAGATGAGGTTGGCACTGAATAGGGTTCTGTTTCTCTGGAGAGGTGGTGGTGGTGGTGGTGTACAAACAGCCATGCAATGCTATATATAATGTGTGCTGGTGTGTATTACATATTGTGTATGTTGAGAAATTTATAAACATTATTTTCTAACACAAGTGGGTTATTTGCAAGGATTCATGCATAATTCATTGGGTGATGAGCTTGGGGTTAGTTCTAGTGTTTGGTGTTGATGGTTTGTTCATGGCTGTTTCTTGCTACTTTACCCCCAACCCCAATGAATACATGTGTGTGCCTCGTACATACTAATGTGCTGGCCCGGTCAATATGCTATACAATATCACAGACACTGTAGGTAGGTATTTCAATTGCGGTATTTTCTTTTTTACTTCGCAGTTTGCAGTGACAAGCCGAAATAGTATAAATAAATAAAAATATTTGTCAAAAGGTTCTCTACTTAAGACAAAAATATGTAAATGAATCGATATAATATTATCTTTAAGAAGTTTTTAAAATATTTGTTGGACTTTCTCAAAACTCTAGTTAATGACAGGACCAAAGAACTAAAAAAAATTGAGAAAAAAAAAACACATGTACCAAAATACTCTAAATCGAGGTAGAAGAAAATATTCAAAAAGTCAAACTAACGTAAGAATCCAAGCGTTGCTTGGATTATCCATAATGTGGGTATAAATATGGGGATAACTTCATCCACATCCCCTGAGATTTTTCATAATTGCACTGACTTTCCCTGTAGTTTTAAAAATGAACAACTGACCTACCCTGTAAGAGCAAAATGACCCACCCCCCCCCCCCCCACACTATTATGCCCCTGACCCAGCCCCTCACCCCCACCCCACCCCCACCCCCGCGATTTTTTTTATTTTTTGTTAGTTTTCTTTTAATATTTTTATTACTTTTTAATCTAATTTATTTTTTTATCAGTTTTTTTTTGGATAATATTTTTTATATAGTTTGTGTTTTTTAATTTTTTGTTAATTAAGTTTTAATAAAAAATAAATAAAAATAAAAATAAAAAAGAGAACACAAATTAAGTTCACAAATAATTCTGCTCATATATTAAAAAAATGGTACAAACTTTTTAGTTGTATGTTAAATTAAAAATGTCTTAAAACTCATTAATTACACGCCAATTTGGCCTGCTTTTTAAAAAACTTAAGTATTTTGTTTCTGAGTTTTTTTATTTTTTTTATCGTCATCAACAATTTGATAATGCCCAAGTGATGAGCCTAATCTTGGGCATTATCTAATTTCATATGGGCATTATCTTGAGGCAACACCTGCGATTTTTTTAGTTTTTTTAGTTTTCTTTAATTATTTTTATTACTTTTTTAATCTAATTATTTTTTATCAGTTTTTTATTTATATGTTTTTTTTATTGTATTTTTTTAGTTTTTTTAATTATTATTTTATAAAAGAATAAATTTAAAATTAAAATTAAAATTAAAAAGAGAATACAAATTTAAGGTACAAATAATCTGATCATTAGATTTAAAAAAGTGTACAATTTTTTAGTTGTATGTATAAATTATAAAAATCTTAAAATCATTATTAAAGGCCAATTGGATTACTTTTTTTAAAAAAAAATCAAGTATTTTAATTCTGAGTTTTAAATTTTTAGAGAATTATTTTAGCAAATTTTAACGGAAAGTATCTAAAATTTAGCAAGTTTGCCATCTAATGTATGAATTTATATCTGATTGGCATATTTAATTTGAATTAAGATCTAATGACCAAGATTTAGCCTCATCACTGGCTTTATCAAAATTGTTGATGAAACGATTTTGTTTTTAATTTAAAAAAAATTAAAAAACTCAGAAACTAAAATACTTAAATTTTTTTTAAAAAGGAGCTAAATTAGGCATTGAATTAATGGAATTTTAAGGACATTTTATATATTATACTACAACTAAAAAGTTGTACCAATTTTTTAAATATAATGATCAGATTATTTGTGAACTTAAATTTGGTTCTCTTTTTTATTTTTATGTTTATTTATTTTTTATTAAAAATTAATTATAAAAAAAAATTAAAAAAACACAAAATATAATAAAAAAATATTTATCCAAAAACAAAAATGATAAAAAAATAATTAGATTTAATAAATACTAAAAAATAATTAAAAGAAAAAAACGAAAAAAAAAATAAAAAAAAAATGCAGGGGTGGCGGTGGGGTGGGGGGACTGGGGTCAGGGGATAATGGTCAATTTTTGCTCTTAAAGGGGGAGGCAGTGCAATTATAAAAAAATCTCAGGGGGTGTGAATGAAGTTATCCCTATAAATATGTATGGGGCAAAGATGGACCAAGAGAAGGGAGCCCCCAAGGGACAATCATCACCTCAAAAATTTATTAAAAATCTTAAATAGTATAGTAG
Source organism: Actinidia chinensis (assembly GCA_009663005.1). Classification (NCBI taxonomy): domain Eukaryota; kingdom Viridiplantae; phylum Streptophyta; class Magnoliopsida; order Ericales; family Actinidiaceae; genus Actinidia; species Actinidia chinensis. Next base: position 92,270 of record CM018913.1, on the reverse strand, counting down.
TATTAGTTACTAATATTACAAAAATTAGTGTTGAGAATAAATATATATGAGCAAAGATAGACCCAAGGACGATCTCACTCAAAATTTTTGAAATTGTTTTTTAAGTTTCTACTGTAGTAAGGATGAAGTATGATTAAACATTATAATATTTACCAACTTAATGTTAGAATTAATGTGGCATTTTTTGCGTAGATTACGGATTCAATATTACTTGTCAGTATTGCATCACCAATGTCCAAATTTTGTGGTACGATTGTACGGATGAGAAGCTAAGAAGTGGAAAATGCAAGACGCAATAATAAGATCCTTGGCTTGGGGTATATTTGTTTTAGAGATAAAAAATGTCGGATTGGATTACAAATTTGTGAAACCACCAATATGGTATTTGTGACTTTCTTTGAGGTTGGATATGTAATCCGAGGACGGATTTCTAATCTATCAAATTGACTGAATTTGTAATAAACCCACCCCCATTATTACAAATCCAAAGGGTCTGGATTAAATCTAAATAAGTAAAATACCCATAATAAGTAAATAGTAACACTTAACCACACCCCATTTTTCTCGATAATAAGTAAAAAGGAAAAACTAGAAAAAATAACAAATAGAATATATACCATAGATACACATACACACACATAAATATACATATATAATATTATATTAAAGAAAAAGGAAAAAAACAGAAAAAAAAATTGCTAAAAACACAGAAATAGTATATAAAAAACAGTAAAAATATCAACAAAAAAAAAAAAGAAGATAGAAATAGAGAAAAAAATGTATAAGAAGGAAAAAGAAAAAAGAAGGAAAAAAATAAATTAAAATTTAAAAGAGGGGTGAATATCAACAAAAAAATTAAAAAAAAAAAGGAAAAAAGTTAAAATAATTTTAAAAAAAAATTCAAAAAACAGTATAAAAAAGCAAAAAAAAAAGATAGAAAAAATAATTAAAAAATAAAAAAAAGTAGATAAGAAACAGGAAAATATAAAAAATATAGAGAAAAAAAAGAAAAACAAGAAACACAAACAATGTATGTGTGTGTGTATAATATATAAACAAAAAAAGTTAAAATTTAAAACAGAAACTAATATTAAAAAAAAGAGAAAAACGAAACTAAAACATCCAAAAAAAGAGAGAGAAAAAAAAATAAATAAAAAAGGGGGAAAGGAAAAAAAATAGAAAAAAGAAAACAATGAAGATAACAAAAATGATATATAGATATTATATATATTAATTTACTTTATAATCATCAAACTGTCTTTTTTTTATTTAGTTAAAAATTCTGATGTGAAGGCAATCATGAAAAACATGAATAAACAATGTTTAATCAAAGACTCATGCATTGTAAAACAAACAAAACATATTGAAATTTCATAAGATAGTAATCTGACTTAGTCTAAGATGATTTGTTATCAATTTAAATCCGACTGAATTTCTAATCTGCCAAATTCAATCTCCAAAAAAGACATAGGCTTGGTAAACTAAAAACTCTAGTGCATGGATCGCATAGTTGGTCGCATAATTTCAGGTCATCGCGGTACGTAATCTCTCTCTCTCATCTGACCAGAAGCAATGCATACAAGCTTGCCATCTAATTCCAAAAATAAGTTTCAATCTGATAATTCAAATATTTTAAACCACCAGACTTCAAAATAGACACATTGAGGTGAGAATAAAGACAGGCTCTCAACAACCTACTTGATGGTCACAATTCCAAATAAACCCACAACTTGATGCAAGCTCTACCTCCCACAAGCAATTTAAAAAATCAAATCTCCAACAAGCCATACATTACCAATAAGAAACAAAAGAATAATCACAAGATTAAAGACCGAATTTCTATTTCCTTGCCAAGGATTCCCCCTTATATTCGCTGGCCAGCAACTGACCACAAAAACATGCTCCTACCTTGAGAAGAAACACCAAAGCCCAACTATTAAGAAACATAGGGCAGTCAATGCAAATACACCATACAGCAGACCCTGTTTGACCCCAGGGAGAGGGAGAGAGAGGAGAGAGAGCAGAGAGAGAACTGGAATCTCTCAGCGACAAAACGGTCTTGGAGTTGCACGTTGGCTGCAAATTAAACAGAGCCTTGAATGGAACAAACCATCTCCAATTAGTCACATGGTATAATAACTGAATTGACACCTGCAGTACAATTGATAAAAGTGTTGCCAATTCCCCAGTTTAAAGGAACGTTGAAAAGTAGCATACATGAAAATGTATTTTGTGAACAAAAATAGATTAACAAGTATATGGGACTCGTTCTCATAGTTGGAATTAATTCCCGTCGTTGTTGAGGCACAAATGTATCATCACCCTTTACGTTGGAACCTATCCGGCAATGACGGCCAAGAACAGGATCGTTTTTACAATTACATTTGTCACCCATGTGTGAACCTTCTCCCAGGATGCATTGTGGTCCACCTACAACAATCAAACCGATGAAGCGTGGCTACACCATACTGATATGAATTATTAGTATACAGTACGGAGAAACGGGAAAAAAATAAATGGGTACTGCTAGAACATGCTTGCAAAAAGATAAATAAATAAACTATTAACAAACTCAATTAACATATATATTTTCAGTATTATTACAGACAAGCTAAGAATGGTGAGAACCATTGTATTTTTTTGAATGTAGTAGAAGTATTGTAATATGATATCCGCTACGGAAATATGATACTACTATGCCGAATCTAGAGGGATCTGTAAACTTGCTAAACATTACCAAGGATGTTAGAAACAACAATTGAATCAGTAAATTTAAGAAATAATAATATCTGCTGCCAAAAAGATTCATTAGACATCTGCCTAGCTACCCACTATTAGAATACAAATTTTAGTATCAGTATTCATTACTTAGTCTTTATGATATTTACATTCGGCCCGTTGGTATGAAAGGAGTGTAGTAGCAGTCCCTGTATTAGTTGTCTAGACTTTATAAGCTACTGCAGCGTAGTATCCCACTTCCGGCATTATGACTTGTAGTTACTGAGCACACGACGACCGGACACCTCATACTGATAGGGACCTGCCCCCTCTTCCTTATTGAACCTGAGGAAAATACTTGGAAATGACGCCACTCCACTGACACTAGAATAGTGGGAAAGAAAATAAACAAAGAAAATAATGAGAAGTCACAAAATCTCGTAATGTTTTAAAACTCACATCTCGTGGTTAATGTCGCTAAAAGCTTGAGAATCGAATTCAAGCGTGCACAATACTTGTTCCTTGCTGGCAATAAACACAACATTATGGTTTTTTCTAGGAAAGGGGGGCAGCCATCCATTGGGACCCATGGCACAAAGTGTCATGGAAACTTGAGGAAGATGTCTTGACCACAAGTTGAGACAGCATTATTTGTTATCCAGGGAGGAAACAACTTGTCTTCCCATTTTCTTCTGCTTGAGCTAACATCCAATGATTAATTTAAGACCTCGGAATTTTTGTAGGGGGAAAGAATAATGAACAAAATAATACAAATATGCAAAAAATCATGCAGGCATCTTATCAACCAACCAGCTGGCTCCTGACAAGGATTAAGGCAGCACATCTGCCTTAAGCTTTGGAAACTTCTTTTTGATCAAGTATTTCTGAAGAGGAAAAGACCTAGAAGAAACAAGGTGATGAAAATAAGGATATGATAAGCACAGAGATTCTAAAATGAAGTAAAACACAATTGGAAGTAGATCAACCTCAAACCTCTTGAAAAGCTATAAATGAGCATCCATTCAGATCAGACGAATTTCCATCTAGATGGGATAAGAGAGCCTGAGTTACGAACCAATCAGAAGCTTGTAAACCATTAAGGAAACTGTCAAGATAGATGTCATTTTTCCAAACATAATCATTTTTTACATGAAACAGGTTATAAACAAATCTTAGAAATGGCAAGAAAAAACTAGAAGAGGAAGGTGACAAAAAACAATTCCCAAATTTACAATAACATATTTAGATCTACTGGCTTCCTAATAACTAGTATACAACTGATGAAAATGAGTTTTTTCTTCCGTGTTTTTTACAAACTTGAGAATGAAATTAATAGCCACCACAAGTTAGAGAAGGATAAGAAATAAATGTCATACGAAATGAGATGAAAATAAGAAGGCACAGAAACTAGAGGAAAGAAAAGGATGTCAGCAGTAAAAGTTAATAAAGCTATCTCTTCCTTTTTCTTAGAATAAAGACACAATCAAGAAGATCAAAGGCAGATCACTAGCTACCATCTCCGAATAAACATTTTCATTCACAATACCACAAAAGGAGGATGGCTTATGTGATAGTTAGCAAGGAAACAAGCTAAATAAATACAACACCACTAATAACAAGGGGACGAAAACTAAAAAATCGGACTCTCATCGCCATTAATTGACATGAATCACCCACGTGTTTCTAACAGTAGCTTGGACAAAACTGCCCCACTGCACGGAGAATGCTCTTTGAAATCTATCTATTCTCAACCTCCGCACCTGCCAAAAAATACTCAAGATGGATGAAACAAATGTTACATTTAGATAAGATATGATATATAAATATAAGGATCTAACAGCTGCTATGAACAACAGAAATTGTTTTGTGGGGTCAGCCCGATAATATTTATAGCGTCCTGTTTTCTTGGTTTTGTCATTTCCACCAGGAGGAACCTGGACTCCGATGGGACCAATCACAGGAGCCAGAGCAAAGCATTTGCAGTTCACTACCGCATCATGTCGTCTATGAGCTGCCGCCACAAGCTCCAGGAGGAACATCACAGAACCCAAAACAGGGATCACCACTCACAACCTACATAAACATACAGAATAAAATAGCTGTAAATTGTTACAAGCATTAATGCCACCAAAAGTTGAAGAACTCCAACCAAGATATCATGTGCAGTCAGGTAGTGACCAATGGCCCGAAGAGCACCAGCTGTCCCAATATTCTCGGGACTGCAGCTACCTGAAATTTGAAACTTCAATCAATCTCCATTTGTCAACTAAGTGAGTATCATAACTGTGATATGATCTTAAGAACTAACACATAGCACGAGAAGAATAAATCAAGTTTTGCCAGCTCTACGTAGGGCCTCCCACAGAATACTTCAAAGGCACATTAATTCAGAGCAAATGAACAATTTTTGGACAAAATATGCATCAAGACAACAATTTTGGACAAGCGGTCAATGGGAGTTCTCATAAGTGATTCTTAATTCCTAAATTTCTATGTAATTGAGCAAAACAAATCCAATTCCCGAGTATGACAAACTTGGGACCATTATTAAATTAACAAAGCAGCATCAAACATTGGGCTAGAGGAAGTTATGAATCATGATATAATGCAAAGCTGCTAACCTAGACTACACTAACAAATTAGGTTACATGGACTATCCTAAATGTTGGCAAAGCACAACCGTGGTCGGACACCATTCACCGGTAGGGAGATGGTATTGTCCCTACATTTTCAGTTGGACATTCACCCTGCAAGTGATATTTTTAATTCGAGTTTATCATAGTGCGATGCATAAAACTCTCATATTACTCATGAAATGCTCTGTGACACATTAGGAATAGGAATATATTGTCATGTCTCTATGTCCTTGAGATGAAAATTAGAAGAACCGGACCCTTAGACACATGCCCACACCCAAGTCCATGCAAAATATCTAACAAAAAAAACCACATGTTTTGAAAATAGAACATTTTTTTTTATTAATTTAGCAAGTATTGAACTAAGACAAACAGCACATTTTTCCACTTCCAAAAAAAAAGGAAAGAGAAAACAAGAGAAGAAATAAAAACCAAAGTACAGTTCAGGGAGCTTATCAGCAGATTATTAAGATGTGACTTGCCATCCAACATTCAAGGATAACGCGCTTATCTGGTCTTGAGAAAAAGACGACAACAGTGCAGAATTCAACCCAGAAAATATGACTGCTGAAGAAACATTGGTGGTTAGGGAAGAAAAAATATTCATAAATTTCCCCAATTTAGCTTCTGTTTAGTCCAACTACATGACTACAAGGAACGGATGTGTAACATTGACCACGCTACTATCCTTTAGGTGGTAACTTAATTAAGCTCATGTATAAGAACTAAAGCTAGTGAGGTGAAGCAAAAGTTTTAAATAATACTTTATGGATGACCTAGATTACCTCTTGAGTTTTATAGTGACTATTGTTGGCATGCTAAGGGAAGCAGACACTGATTCTTTTGTGCTACATCTTGTGTACGATAGGTGTGACATGATGATTGAGAATGTGAAAGTTATTGTCTTGAACATGAAGGGAAAGATCTCATTACAGGACAATCATATTTCTTTGATGCTATTCATCAAATTCTAAAAGCCAAATGGAAACAAGTAATGGGGATCACTAGAGACCTGCCATTGATCGCACCTACATGACACAAGGGCAGAAGAAAAAAAAATCATTATTTAATTTTGGCTTGGTATAGGAATCAAATATGTAATTACGGAATTTTTTGTTTATTTCCAATTTGGGAACATTTAGTTAGCCTATAAATCCTAGGCTTATTATCATTGTTAAACACTTGTGACATTGAGATTAATATTTAGTTGGGATTATTATCATTGCTAGGGTTTCTTTCTTTATAATTTTCTTTAAAATTGACGTGTTCCAAATTTTTCCGGCTATCTGGCATTCCATGGGAAGATACCTTCGTCATTAAAGATTATCACGAGTCTTGGCTTCAAGGTCGAAGTAGTGGAGTTTGGGGACTGACAACACTTGTTGATCGAGGAGTGTATGAATGAACCAAAGTAAGTGCTGCAAATGGTTTTTTCAAAACTAAAGTTATCTCCAAAATGGTTTTGTCGAATATGATGCTTTCTATGGAAAAACAGGGTTTTCAATCAGCCCCATGTTATTGAAGCAAGAATGTACGAGGAGCCTAACTCTTGGTGGGTCAATCATTGGTTACAAGGGCTAGCTATTAAGTTGATTTCCCCAACAACATCGCCTTGTTGTAGGAGGAATTGGAGTATTATTCTCTATGTCAAGCATTAATCGAAACAAAATTGGCAAGTGGCAACCAACAGAGCTAAGGACTTGGTCTTCATACATTGCAATGTTCATCTAATGTCATGAAGAAAAAATAATACAAAGGAGGACCCTTCAAAAGTACTAGGATTGTGCAATTTATCTTCCTCTCCACAAAACACACCACTATAGAAACAGAAGGCAATTAGGTCTCCTCTTCTGATTCAATTCATTGGTATTAAGCTTCTTATGAGCAAGTGATAAAGCAAATATTATTATTTTCAAGTTGCACACATGAAGGTCAATAAGTGGTTCACTGCGATCATCAATAATCTGTTCAAAAAAGACCTTGCGAGAAAATAGAGCCGAATAATGAATAGACCACTTTCTCTTATCGATGACATCACTTCTCAACAAAACGCCCTCAAGAATGGATAACACAATAAGTCAATTCATTAGCTTCGGCATTATTAAGATTTCTAAAGAAATTGAAATTCCAATAAATGGGGGCAAAATGAGAACAAGCCGTGGAAGCAAGGCATTATAAGAGCAAAAACCCAATATAACTGAGGGAATATAAGAACAAATGAGATCTCCCCAAATCAAACACCCTACCACAACTAAATATACCCACCATTACCCAAGACAAAACTAGTAAAAAGTCGAGTGCATACCATCTAGCAATACCTGAAGAGTGAACTAATCATTCCTATCAAGGTGTTCTGTAAAACTAGTTAAGGCCGTAGCATGAACTTTCTTCCACAAATACTATATGTGAAAGTAGTATACCATTTTAAGAATTCCACAGAGGAAAAAAATATCATAACCATGTCAGGTCAAAATGATTCAAACAGGAGTAGTACTCTTAACAAAGTCTTATCACAACCTGCTAACTTGCCTTGATAGAACTAGGTAACCAAGCATCCCAATAATCATAGGGATCATTAATTATTCCTCCAGAGTTCATATTTTTTAGGGTTTACCATCATTATATTATATAACTAATAAAGCCAGATAAGAGATGCACATTAGTGGTAAAGACTAACCGTAAGGGGTACTTAAAAGATCTAAGGTAGATTTTTAGGCCACCACATAAATTACTAATCCAAGGTAACAAACAAATCAAAATTTGCCAGGGCTAATACAACAAGGCTAACTAGAAAGTCTATAATAATTTGAGTGATGATGCAGTGGCTAACATCCTTGATCTACATATAAGCCTCCAGTCCTCCACCACGTAAATCTTTCAATTTATTTGAAGTGGGGCTCTCCACTAGCCGTCGGCTTATCAAATAACCAAGAAACTCATTAGTTAAGAATAATCTGATGAGGACAGAGCGCTAGTAGGTCTACTAACCTCAATAACTCATGTTCTAAACATTAAAGCTTGTTTTGGTTCACAGAAGTAAACACGCAAACTGTTAGATCATCAATTGATCAAAAAAGCTTAAGTTGTTAGGAAATAGGTCCAACAATGTATAACAAGCTATCCAAATCATGTGCAACTGCGATTTGCACGTGCATATGGAAACATTACAAAATGCAGCATATAAATAATTTTCACAGTAATGCTATGGGGTCACAAGCATTTGGGCACCATCTCATGTATCAACCTTATGTGCAATTAACCACATTATCCTGCACATCACGTATGATTGGTGCATGTGATTCGTCAAATGCAATAGTACCAATAGCATAATTTTTCTAGACATATAAGTATACACAGATACTAAAGGGGTTGCACAGAATTGGGGGTGGGGGTGGGGGGGCATGGTTAGTTCCTCCCCTGATTTGTTCCAAAGTCCAATCATAAAGTGTAACATGTCAAAAAATCTCAAGACCAACACAAAACTTCTTCCATATTAGACCAGTCATAACGTGAGCTTGGATTGTTGATCATTGTTCCCATATTTATTAATCCACAGCTATACCCGGTTATTCTACTCAGTAAGTTTCACTAATCGTTGTTTACAATGTAGACCATATTGTTCGTTTATAAAACCGGATTGTGACACAGAAAAAAGCTACTGCTAATAAATAAGGGTGTGCAAAAAACCCGCCAACCTAACCCAATCCACCTGACCCTCTCCGCAACTTGTAGTTTGAGAGGGTGAGCGGGTTGGGTTAGGTGGGAGATAAGCATTTTTTTGAGGCGAGTGAACTACGGGGTTTAACTTTGTTGATATGCTACTAAGCCGACCCCAAACCGCCCATTTAGATATAAGTCATAAATATAACTCTTTTCACACCTATTTATTCTCACCAAATTTACTATGATGCTAAAATCCTTTTTCATCATCTTTGTACTCATTGTTTCTCTAGTGAAGTTTTCTATTAGAGTGCTTCAACCTCTTATTTTATAAGAGTGAATTAAAATTGAGATTTTTTTCTCTCTCAAATTTCTATCCGGCCAACCCATCAAACACACGGAGTTGAAACTGCCAAAAAAATTAACCAACCCATTGATTTTGAAGGTTGGTGGGTCGACTGAGGATTGGACTAATGCTAACCCACCAAGGGTAGGTTGGTTGCACTTTTTTCTCTCAATGTGCCTAACCAGACCCGTTCACACACCTATCAATAATAAATAATCATGCCATTCCACTCCCAAGCCTCAAAATCACTATTCATTATTTCCTAAGGGTCTTTCATTTTGTTCCAATGAAAAAAAAAATTGCTCGTATAGTTAACCATTGAGAATTTACAACATAATAGTCAATAACAAGTTAATATAATTCACTAACTTAACCCTCTAGTATCTACAATATTGTGTTTTATAACGGAATTAAGTCAAAAACAGTTCAAAGCTTATGCCTTCAATCACTTAAACAAACAAATCAGGCAGTCATATAATAATTACCTCAACATGAAGACGATCCACATAAGCACTAGATATCCAACCACCAACTCGAAGTGCTGCATCTTCACACCTTCCAACCTTCAACGACCTATCCTCCATACACAAAGAAATTAAAAACCCTAGTTTGCATAGAAATTATTTTTTCACAAACAATTATAAAAAGTTTTTTTTTTTGTGGGTGGGTGGGTGGGTGTACAAACTAGAAGTTCTACCCAAAAGCTAATGTTTGCTTAGGACATCCATTCCATCACTCAAATCTTGATTCAAACTTAAATTTGAGGAAAAACCATCAAAACCCTCACCAGATACTTTACCTGGAACTTATATCAAATTCAATTTTACTCAAATCAAAGAAGGCCCAATTTTCCTTACTCAAATATAAATCCAACACAAACTTAACACATGCAACTTTTGCACAAACTTTCCACTTCCCTCTTCTTTACTCCCAGATTTCTCCTCATACTTGACATTGTTCATTGGAGTGCTACATATCAAATGAAGCCTTTTGCTCAACTTTCAACTCAATTTAGTTAAAAGTATAAGTAAGGATTGGGGATGGCCTTGGACAGAACTTAACCAAAAAAAGGCGCACGAAAAGACAAATTTCATTTGCAGCTTGATAAATTCATTCAAGATTTAGCTCATATTTTTTTTCTTAAATTCAATGAGGAGTTACGGCATAACGTGCATATATATAAAGAGAGAGAGAGACTTACAACAATGAGATGCTTGAGATTGCTTTGCTCCAAAACTCCAGAACATAGGACAGAACGGGGCGGTTCGCCACGGGCAATAGCGCATTCGGAACCTCCTGAGATTATTTTTTTCCATGTATAACGAAAAACTGGAAACAAAAAAACAATATGCCAAAAATACAGAAGAAAAAAAAAAGCATGAAGAAGACGAAACCCTTTTGAAACGAGAGGGATGCAGTTCCTCGAAGTGCCGCCTGCCAATACTACCACCTGAAAATCCCGTCCACACTAGAGAGAGAGTATGCGGAGAGAGAGAGTTGTGTTTTTTAGAGAGGGAGAAAGAGCTTTCACGCCGAGGATTTGTATGCCTGTGAATTTTGGAAGAGCGAAGTTGGATTGGGACGGCGAGGAGCTTTCGGAAAAATGTCAAAAATTTCTCTTTACCCCGTCAGTTTTCTTTACAGGTGGTCACTTTACCATTGAACTATCAATGATTGAGGTACGAGTGGTGGGCTTGAACCCGTGGTATTTTACGATCATTTATATGAAGCTCTAAATTTACTATTAGAGAGGGACTCCACTAAAAAAAAGTAAAAAAATTGTCCCATCACTCAAATGAGTGAATGTGGGCGCGTCACGTAGGCGAGTCCGTAATAATACCACGGCGGCTCGAGCCCATTCGGAAAACACTATTTAAGGTACACATTGAATATTGAGGTTGTAGATCCAGTAATTAAAAAAGTAGTCCTTACAAAATCTTCAAAAGGCTCCCAAATTAGTGACTCGATCTCCATACATAAACTTTAAACATCAAAACTATACACTCGAATTAGATAAATTTGATCAACGAATCCCAATATCACTTGTGGGTAAAAGTGACAGAGTCGTTGTCACTGGTCTATGGCGTGCAAAACACATCAATATTTGGGTGTGGGGGGTAACCTAGTGAGTGCCCGAGTCCCCACTGTCACAATTGCTTCAAAACATTTCTTCTGAGACTATAATTTCTCGTGTGGTTTATCAATGTGTAAGGCAAATATTTTAATTTTATATTTATTTTAATTTATGTCCTGTGAATTGGCACTCAGAGTGTTTTTGAGTGATAGTTTGTGAATTCGGCATAAATGATTATTTTAAAGCAACTTTGGAATTAAGTTTTCATAATTAAAAGTTAATGAAAATAGTAAAACTATAAGGATTAAAAGTATAATTTTGAGACAAAGCAGGGAGCTAGTGATTGAAATTTGTCGCCTTCCCCTTAATCGAAACTAGCAGCCATGAAAGTCGAGTTTACACGTTTTAAGTATTTGTTATTAAAAAGAAAAATTATGTTTTAATTTAATACAGCGTTTTGAAGGATTATAAGTTCAATTTTTTGTACTAAAGGAGTCTATTACATAATTTATGATCGGGGTATTTACGAGCTCTAAGATTATAAAGTAATCAATCATTAAATAAAAAATCATTTGAAAGTATTTGAAGGTACGGGTTAAATGCTCGGTGTACTCGAATTAGGTGAAGAGGTGAAGGAGCGAGAAGAGTAGCACGAAAGATGGTTCACAAAATTCAAAAACAATAGTTAGACACCCCGTGTGTACATTCACAATAGGATGTGAGGAGCTCTTATATACGACTACTTTGATAGTGTATTTTTCCTTGATTCGTAATTTTTTTTTCTACTTTGTTTTTTTCTAAATATCTTATATCGATTATTTATTGTGTTTCTATTATGATAAAATTATTAGATTCATCGTATATATGTTGTTTAATTGTGCAATCAAATACTAGGGTTATTTTTAATTTCAATTAAAACAAGGCAAATCGCGATTGGAATTCAAATGTGGTTGAGATGTTGCGTTAGAAAATCAGAGTAGGGCATAGAAAAGGAGAATAGACAATTCAGTTTTATGAGTGCTATGTAATGGGGGATTAGAGGAGGAGAGCAACTTGGGGTGGTACGGGGTGGGATGATCTGAGTTGGGATTGATCGGATGGTGAGGGTGGATGCAGTTATGGCATTTATGGATAGCCACGAAAAGTGAGTTGAATGGGGAGCAACACGGAAAACAGGGTGGCATTAAAATTAGAGATAAAGTTGCAGCAACAGGATATTTAAGGACATTTTGTTTTTCCCACATTTTTACTAAGAATGTAAACCACTTCTCTTCGCATAGTTAAATTAACCAGTAGTGAATAGGCATTAAGTACACAGTTAATGAAATCATCATGTTTACTTCCAGTCAACTCTGTTTCACCAACCGTTTTTGGAGTTAGAATTATATAGATATAAACCTTAAGGGATGCTGGTGTAATTATTCCAAAAAAGGGAGTCTAAATATAATTCTTCAACTTAGAGAGGTCATTATAATTTACCCAAAATATGCCTTCCTCAAATTTTTTTCTATTTTATTATTTCGCTTTCGCTATGAAAGTCCGTTTTTGCCAAAAATAAAGGTAAATTTCATTTTTCCTTCCTTGTAGTTTGATCATATTCAATCACACCACATAACATTCTATGATTTTGGACCAACTATTGTCCAATGTATTATAAATTTACCTCGATTACCCTAATCTTTTTGTTTTATTGTCATGAGAGAGAGGATAGTACGCGTTGTATATATAATTATTTGAAGATATTGGGGCAGAGAGAGAGAGGAGGTTTGTGGTGATTGGAGGGACTAAAAGGAGAAAATATAAAAAATAAAACAATGGCATTTTAAAAAGTTTGAAAATTTAAAGTATTTTATCTTAAGAAAATAGTTCACTTTCTACAAACACTATGCAAGGAGTCGCACTTTCCTATTAGTATAACAGAATTTGATGTGCATTTCGATTCACAACTATAACATATTATATAGGAATAAATAACACGAGGGATGCATCCCATATGATATATACATAAGGGGGCAAAGTGGAAATGTTCCAAAAATAAAAAATAAAAATCCCACATAGAATCAGTCCTCTTCTGCTTTCTGGTTGGGTTATTTTGCAGAAATGATCACTTTCCACGAGGCCTCTGAGTTATTGCAACGCGAAACTAGCTTCCTTATCAGATACCCCACAAATACCCCTTCGCGAATCCAGATCAGGCACCTTCGCTTTTCTCTTTACTCAAAAAATCTGCTTTCCAAGGTAGCGAAATCCCGCTCTCGCTCATGTTTTTTTAAGCATCACTTTGTTGAAGTTTTCAATTCAAGTTTTGAACTCAATATCTCATAAAGAACTCAATATTTTATACCAATTCCTATGAAGTTTATGTTGTCCCTCTTAATTAGTTTTTTCAAAGTTTGGTAAGCATAGAATTGAAAAATCTGGTAAAAGGGTTTCAAATGGGTTTGATTGTAGCTTTTGATTTGCCTGAATGTAGTCCAACGTAAGTGATTATACAGAGAACAAATGGGGGCTTGGTTTGGACTTTAGGAAATTGTAAAAAGGTTATAATTGTATGACTTCATTAGGGAGATTAATGTTAAGACACTGAATCGAGATAGGTCAATTTTACTTGCAAATTCCACACATGAATTCACATTTTAGGCTCCATTTGAATATATGTGGATTTCAGAATTTGGCATTAATATTCATTGAGAATAGCTTAAAGGTAGATATGTTAGTTTACATATGGATTAGACATTGAGTTTTGGAGTTCATTTCATGATGGATTTGAAATGATTATTTAATAGTGTGATTTGAAATTCTATCCTAATTATATAGGAAATACTTATCGACCTCTAATCCACCTTCCACTAGTTTAACAAACCACCCATGGCTAAATCTCTTGCATTTTGTTGATATTAATTACTAGATCCCTTGAATTGAAATCCACATCAATCCAAATGGAGCATTAAATTCCATATATTCTAGATATTGAAATTTTATTTTCAAAAACCAATTTACAAAGAAAACCAATTTCCCCATCCAAACGCTGTAAATAGCCAACTATTGAATTCACTCTTTCAGCGAATTCCTTTATGTTTTTTTATTAACTCCATTGGGTCCATGGTACTTGAGGCTTCAATAGAATTGGAAGTTCTAACTTTTGTTTATAGTTAAATATAAACAGTTTCTTTTGCAAACAAATCTTCACTATGAACTCAATCGGGCCTCTCTCTCTCTCTCTCTCTCTCTCTCTCTGAGCTATGGTCTTTGTAGGGGGGCTCAATCACTGAAATTAGTTGCTCATTGGAAGCCTAATTCAGTGTCCTTAATTTATTCATTTTCCATTTTTGTGGCAAAACAGTGCATAGAGGTTACTTGCTACTTTGATAGACAAGTTCCACAAACCATAAAAAAATATATATGATTACTACGACTGCAACTGGTTTTATGTCCTGTTTGCTTCAAACGTCACGTTGAGTTTTTCTCTTGACTTTTATCTAACTGCTTTTCAAAATTGTATTCTCTGCCAGTACTAAGCGCAAGATGCTATTTACGACAAGATGTCTGGATCCACCTTTTAGGATGTATTTGGATCAAGGATTCGGTGGGGTAAAGGAAATGAAAATGGAAAAGTTAGACGATCCAATCATTCGGGATCATTGAATCATCTACCTTTCCATTTCCATTTCCTTCACCAAATCCTTGATCCAACACTGACTTAGTGTTTAGGAAAAAACATTACGCCATGGCACATGCGATAATAAAACATGGGACTCCAAGTTGCTATATTCCCACAGGTTTTCTCTAACAGTGTAGAGTTTTCTATCTCTCTAAGCTTTCCCTTCCTTTTCCCTCGGTTTTAAGTATGGGAACCTTCCATGGAGAAGAAGGTATGCTTCCCCTGCCTATCTTTGATCTCAAGGAACCATAGCCGGACCCCTTGTCTATGTTTTGCAATCATGGCATGGGCTCAGCAGAAAGCAACTTTAGAGCTTTTGTGCAGAAGCATTGATATCTTATTGATTGTAAAACATTCAACTTTTGTTGACCATACAGAAACCAGCTATAGAGCTCTTATCCATCTGAAAAACTTTTACTTCTAGAGTTTAAGTTAAACCATGTGATGATTTATAGAGCATGGATGACAGATAACATTAGTGATTTATTAATTAGAGACGCCGTACGCATGCCTCACGCAGAGGTAGCATAATTCCTTGTCCTTGTATCTCTTCACATGGCTCAAATTTTCTTTTCAATGCAACCTACCTATGCACTTATAACTGCTTTCACACGTACGGTCCTAATTGATCCATTCAAAACTTGTATGCAACAGCTTACTGGTTCTGGACTCCTCAAAAGTCCATGTTCGCGTGACATATAAACGGGGACGTTCTTCATATCAATTAACTATGAATTATTTTGCCTATATTTGGCCCCTGATTTAAGCAGCCAATTTTTGATTTTATCAATCAATTGGAAATGGTCACTCATTGTCTGCAACATCTGAGTCAATTTTCAGGGCTATGCAAAACCTTCACGCCTTTTGTTTTGCGCTCACAAAGCCCAGAATTATGCCAGATTCTTCACTCAAGAAAGTGTTTACAATGTTTCCAAGAGAGGGGATCGGATTGTTTATACAAAGTCAAGCTACAACAGTAGTATCTATGGATCGGGTCCTGAGTGACTTAAATGCTGCTGTATGGCTTTGTGTTGATAGATGAAAATGGTGACTCATCTTAACGAGAATCCAGCGGTTTTTAGAAAGAACATTCCAATCAATTAGAGACAATGTTGTTTTCCTGATGCACTCCATTTCCCAAAAGGGGTTCGTTTGAATGAGTTCACCTTTGAAGGGCCTAAACTGGAAAAATTGAAGCGCTATGGTCGGTGTTGAATCAGGTTAGTAATCTTCCTGAAGTATGGAGTTCCAATTATATGCAAATGAATTGTATATAATTCCCTTTGAAATCCTAATAGTCCAGTTTAACTCTAGGATTATCGACAAATGTGATTAAAGTCTCACAACCACCTCCTATTCCAAATGCTTTGTTTAACGAAAGTAGCCTCACAAAGGTACGTTGAACATGAGTTCCATTTTGTAGTTGGAGGACAAGGAGCCCCCAAAGAGGGAAACAGAAAAGCAATCAAAAAAAATCTCTCACTATATGTGATCTCATATTGTAAAATTAAAAATAGAAAAAAACAACCCCTGCACAGGTCCTAATGGGGGTTTAGGAGGGATAGATTGGATACAAACCTAACATTTGCCATTATATGCACAACGTGGTGGGCCTTAGTTCAAACCCATGACCTCAAGGTTAATAGGTCGAGTTGGTAACCACTAAACAGTGTCACCTGTTGCCCCTAATCTATAAGTAAAAATAGGGAATCCCCTTCAAAGAGGACCCAAAAAGTGACAAATAACAAAATCGGTCCATAAAGAGTCCAACATCCATGACAAAACAAAACTATCCATAAAGAGTCAACATCCGTTCTCATCTTCATGATAGCCTTACACTCAACCAATATAATCCAAAGAAGGAACCAGAAACACAATCCCACTACACTTCCAATTTCTTGTTAATCAAAACCCGAAAATAATAAAGATATTTGGAGCAATATTCGAACCATCCAACATATCTCCACCAATTGAAATGAAGTTGGTTTAAAAATAGTTCTGTTTCACTTCATAATTTTATTCACCCACCTCTATTTCCTTTCTGCTTTGTTTCAATTGTCAGGCCAGTGGAGATTAGGAGGTGTTACGTTAATTGCCACTTTGTCCGTATCAACCAACATTGGAGGAAAATGGCAGAAAGGAAGTTAGTATGCTGGTTATGAATACAAATTTGAGATCGAGGATACCTTGCTCGCGAGGGAAGTGACATTTCCATGTAGAACTTAAGACTTGCCTAATTTCAGAGTTTCTGGGGACAACTCGATCTTGTTAAGTAAATACCTCTTGCATCTACTTCTGTCATGAGCGATAACATATCAAATGAAGAAACATAGAAGTATGCAGGTTTTGAAGTTCTCTTTTTACTACGATGCTTACTTATACTTGCTGGTTCTTCATCACATCCTTCTCAAGCGGAGAAAATGCTGGCTTTGCTTCTAACTGGTGGGATGGTGGATTTTCGTATCTGGTATTGCTTCAAAGGTCTGTTGAGGTTGCCAGCTCCTCATCAACCTTAACAGGATGGACAAATTCACTCAAGTATTCGAAAATTTACGGTTTCCATTGTTGAGGGCCTAGATTACTTTAACATTTGCTGTTATGGTGGCAAAATATGGCTCGGGAGTATTTTGATATGGGCTTAACACCGAAGGACCTCATGTTTGGATGGTGGGATTTCTTGCTTTAAGTTTTTGGCTGTGGTTTTGGCAGCTCAACCCATGCCAATGTCTAGAGGAGACAATTAAGAGTATATATTCTATTTTCACATCTATTGTCTTGTACATATGTATATATATAGAGAGAGAGCGCCAAAAACAGCGTATACTGAGTTGTTATTCATCAAGAAGCATTTATACATATGGTGGAAAATGTCTTATTCTGTTAGTTCTCGTCTCTTACAACCATGCTCACTAACAATAGTGTACTTTCCTGAGAATTTCTTTGCAACTAATTGATAGAGCCATCTTCAAGAAATGGGTTCGACTTGCTGGCAGTTCTGAATCTGATCCTTCATGGTTTGATCGTTTGAAAAGGCTGTTGGTCCCAGTTTCTTTGGAAATAAGAAGATTTACTGACAAGTAAGAACACAATGAACCATAACTTTTTCCTTATGCAGATCAACTTTTTCTTGTTCTTCATGACGGAATTGCCAAAAAAAGAAACTGTTCTCTTTCCTCAGTCTAAGTTCATTCTCAGTATGGTTATCTCAGAGACTTTTTCCTTGTTTACTGATGGCAATAGAGATTGCCAATAACACTCGCTCTTTCCTTCCTCCTCATACGCGTTCAATGTCAGTTTGTTTATCTCACTGGCTTTTAAAACACATCTTCCAAAATAACTTCAAATGGAAAAACAGAATATTTATGCAAAACAGGAAATAACAATCTCTAGAATGTTGGCAGAAATTGTATTCTTTTATTATGAGCCACGTGGTGTTTTGGATTTTGAAAATTTGTAGTTTGTAAAGCCTTATCTTTTCAGGTTGACAATCATGAAGTGAATTTTTAGACGAGGTCATCAAGGTAACTGACCACGTCTATTAAAAATTTGTTGCGATAGTTATATCTTGTGGTATCACCATCTCATAATAAAACTACAAAAAAAAACCAATATGAAGATTGATTTTTTTTTTGTGTGGCCTTCATGTGTATTCGACAAAGAAAGGAGAATAAAATAATTCCAATCAATATTATTGATGCATGCATTGTTAGAGTATTAAATTGAGATTCAACGGCTATTTTTTGATATAAGCATAAAAATAAGGCTTTCTTTCTACTTTCTAACGAAAACAATCTAATGTTTTTACCAATCAATTTAGACGGGCTATGACCTATCATATGCTTTTTAGAGAAAAGAGTGTCCTTTCAACACGACTCATTTTAATGTTCCTTTTTTTTATTTATTATTTTTATGATACTTGGCTTTTTTCAAAACAAATGGGTTTTTTTAAATTTGTTTACAATAAATCCAATCCACATCTTCATGTTGATTCTCATCTCAACATACAGATTCTCACACCCGCAATTGATAATACAGTTTTGGCCATGGCTATAGTACAACTCCGGTAAAGCAGTTGTTGATGTACTACAAATAGGTTTATATCATAGGGTCTTTGTTACAAGTAGGATATACAAAACACACCTAACGAGAATAAAATCTTGGCCATGGCTGTTGTGCAACTCATGAAAGCAGTTGTTGCTGGATCCTGTGTTCAAAAGCCATGACAGAGCCATCTTTTCTTTCCCTAACCACCAAAGGGGTGGGATCGATGATCGTGAAACTGGAGCCCCCTCGGGAAAAAATCCGTAATATATATTTATATTTTCTTGACAGAAATATTGAACAAACCTTACACAAATTGTATATAGTTTGAGAAATTTTGGTTCAAATGATCTGGAGTGTTTATGACAGCTTTTTTGTTGCATATATATATATAATAATAGATTTTGGGGTGCGGATGGATTTGGGGGATGAGTGGGGTGGACAAAAAGAGCTTTTTGTGGGAACAAAGGTCTACATATTGTTTCAAAAACTTTCAAAAAGTTCATCATATGCAGAAAAGTGCACAAATTGAAGTGTCGCAGGAAGTAATTATTCAGTGGTTCGTAACTTCAATGTTTGATTTAGTTCGATCATTTATAATTGGTTATATATTACTTGAGATCTCACCTTGCTGGGATTCACCTCCTTGGGAATGACGAAAAATCAGACCCCTGGGGTTGCATTTTTTTCTAGGACTATTTATTTTAGTAGTGTGTGGGCCCATATAAGACATTAGCTCTGCATTTCTTATATTTTTTGCATCCGTCCTGAAACATTGTGGGTCCCATCCAAATAGTCGATATGTTTAGATGTAGTGATTCAATCCTTGAAAATTTTCTTCTCTCATGCATAACTGTACATTAATTCCCTATGGCATTTTGTGTATGCACATTTCACATGTGGGTTATTTTCATGGTGATTTTGCAGGTCTGTATTTCCCTGTTGCTGTACCGTAAGAGCTTGGATGCGATCAAGGACAACGATTACGATAACTTGACAAAGAGAGTTTATGTTGGGTGGACCAAGAAGCTTCTCATGCTCCCATTGGCTTAAACTAGATCTTGTATCAGTTCCAAGTCTGGTCTTCAATTAAAATTTCCATTTTCTGCAACCAAAATACCCACAAAAAACGCAGAAAGTAGTTTGATTGTGCAGATAAGGGGAGAGTATATTTGGGGTTTGAGAGTATTATAGATGTGAACTCTTACAACCATGAAAATGATTGTAACATCAGGATGCACTCTCCAGGCCCAGAAGCATTTTATAGGTGTATTAGCTTACAAATTGATCTCAAAATTGACTTTAATCGCACTAAGCCAAGCCCAAAATTATGTGCTCAAAATGGATTTTTGAGTTTCTCAAATGAGCCTCATCAACTAAACATGAGCTGCCACTCAAAGAAAGTGTCTTCCTTTACAGTCCTGCGTTCCACTACGTTGCCAAGCCCATTAGAAAACATAATATAATTCCTTTTTGCGTGACGTAAAACACTAAAGATTACAATAAGAAAATACAGACTTGAGTATAAGAAACCCATATCGTGACCAGCATTCAAAAAACTTATCAATCCTATCTCCTCACTTCCTGATTGAAACAACACGCACCAAATGTTTTTGATTTGGATCAATATGATTTCAGTTTTAACACAAATTTGATAGATTTAACCATAAATGTTCACTAAACTTGGAGAAGAAGATACATTTATTGGTCATACTTGGAATCACTCTCTTATACTCCAAAAGGGGCACACAAGCGAGCATACAGGCCGCACAATACCTCAATTCCACCACACAGCAACAATCAAACACCAAGCGCTTTTCATAGATCACCACAACATAGCTCTTTCAGAAACTACAAGTGTAAATCTATGAGGATTTAATAGGGGGGGGTCATTTTGATTCCTTTACCGGGTCTCGAGAGTAACTTTTTTTAGTTGAAGTAAAGAAATGCAGCCAACTAATCAAGGAGCCAACATCAAATTATGCAAAAGTCGTACTATAAACTTCCTTACAGTTACTTCGATGAACAGATGTTAATTTGGAAGAACCTATTTTACATCCAGGTAACTTAAAGAGAAGAGAACCACTAAATCATCAAGTTCAAGAGGGCTACTGTGTGAGTCGCTAGAAAGCAAGCCACCAAACTAGAAAAGAGTTGGTTTCAACTGGGCAAAAATTATGCAACCATCCCTAAGAGAGGAAAGAATAGAGAAAATAAAACTCCTGCATCTACACCACCCCACCCCCCAAAGTAACCATACCCTACAAGAAAGAGGCAAAAAGTCGGGGTGGGTGAAAATGAAAAACAAGGCAAGAACAATAAGAACAGAACAGAATACCCGTATTGTTCCTAAAGATACGTATGCTGCTAATGTGCCAACAGCCCCGAGCATCTCACTCTTCACCGCTAAAATTTCAGGTAATAACTGACATGAAGTAAGCCTTATCAGCTGATTATACATTCTGTAACAACCAACCCACGCACTATCCGTGGCAATCATGTGATTCTGAAGTTTGGAAAATAGCACCCAGCAGGTAGACAATTGCCACTTGATCCGTAATAATTCAAGTCAAAACTGCATATAATAAGTAATCTGGTGTTCTCTTCTCCGTGTTACAAATCTGGATCTCCCCTCCTGGAGGCAGGCTCAAACTGCAACCGACACGGAAAATAATAGTTTTGAGCTACAAACGGATCATAGGAGTGAGACTACTACCATATTAAATGGTAACCATTGACTCGTTCAAAAGCTTAGGTTGTTAGAGAGGGGTCAAAAAAAAATTTGTTTTATCGTACACTATTCCCACCTAGCCCAAATGGGAAATAACTTTTTTTTAATTATATTCCTCACAACGCATTTTAATATCAGGAAGGCGGTGATAATCCTAATTGGGATCAATTGTTATCAAATTGTGTACCACTTACTAGTCCTATCTAAAAGCTGTTAAGCTAATAGAATAAATGGTAACATTATAATATATTCAGCAACAAACCACAACTATGCTGAGAGACATACTCACATGACAAATGGATCTCCCACATTATCTCAAATACTGGTGGGTGTTGGTGTGGGTGTGAGAGAGAGAGAGAGAGAGAGAGAGACCTGAAATAAAGTGGTGCCCTCTGCAGTCATCAACTTCCAGGATGACGCCATGTTGCCACAGCGGTAACCAATAATTAGGTTGCACTAAATATGGTTACAACCTTTTGCTCCTGTAACAATAAATCCACAATCAGTCAAGAGATCTCACCCTGAACCAAATATAAAAAAACACCAAACAAATCACGAAGGTAGGGAAATTAGTTACATGTCCCCAGTTAAATCCCTCCATAACCAGTTGGTGTGCTCTAGCAATTAGCTTTAAGTTATTGGTATGGTTAAACTGCTCAGATATGTCCTGCAAGCACCATACAAGTAATTAGGAAATAAAGCACTGTCTTTTTTTCTTCAGGGAAGAAAAATACACTGAAAGAAAACAGGAAACAAGAAGATACTTGGCCAAAAGTATATCCAGCACCCCTGGGTGAGATCCCAACCGCAACGATCATCAGGGTCGGACCACAAAGATCACACAAAGGCCCCTCATGAGGAAACTTCTTGAACACGATCAAAGTTGCGTATGTTATCAAGGGTTTCAATGGAGGGGGAAAGTCCACCGTGGAGACAAAATATTTCTGATTCAACCTAAAATTGGAAAACAACACCAATCAACATCAAAATGAACAAAAAATTTTAACAAGAATATGGCATTCATAAACAGAAAAACTTAACAAAATATCAACTTCTTATTTGTGCCTTTCATCGATAACCTTCTGGGTATGAGAACAGGGGAAAGAAAAGTTTTGCAATTATTGCTTGAAATATAATCATAATAATGTGCTTTCAGGCCCTTTTAGGGAATCGTCTTATGGCTCATAACATATGCAAGGAAATTAAGACGATCTGAAAAAGGATTACCCGACGGCAATGTAGTCTATGACAACAGAACAAGCATGCATTGAAAAATTCGGAAGAAAGCATCCAAATGGAACTATAAAATAATTAAATGTAGCTAACTGAATCTTTGAACTTTTGGGAGTTAAAAGTGCACAAGCACTTCAGAGTGAAGTTAGAAAACCTGACTTAAATTTGGTCGGAAAACCAAAACCTTGACAGAATATAAGAGCAAAGAATATAAGAGCAAACTACTACAATAAAAAAGGAAACTGCACTATTGCTTTGTTGCATTGGTGAATCCATGTTTCTGGACAGAAATGATATTCACAAATAATCAGACAACGGATACAATAAGAGAGGTAGAGATGCACAAAACAGTAGCAGTACAGATAATGAAATAGTTGGGGTAAAAGATGCAATAACAAAGGTTTGGAGAGGTGCACAAACCATTAGCGGAGAGGGTGGCACTAACCATTAAAAACAACAGTGGGGGTGTCCGTCATGAAGTTAAAACATGCTAGTGATGGTTGGTTTAGCTAGTGACTCCAAGGTGACCAACATGGTTGTGAGTGAATTAGGATATAAATGAGAGGTCCTGGAATTATGATGGTCCAGATACATCAACAAGCTTTTTTTGTTTGTTTTAGTACTGCACTGGCTGCTTGTTTATGGGTGGTGGCAATGAGGGCAGACGAGCAGGCTAAAGATGACTATCAAAATGAACAATTTGCCTACTCCTTCCATCCAGAAACATACTAGCAGGAGCACTATCAAGTTCACAACTCAATTCAGCTCCATATAATCTAATGCCAACCTTCAAGGTCACCGTGCAAACCTCCTTTCATAACTTTATGCTGTAAAGCTATAAATTCTATTAATATGCATACATTTATTCATAGCTTTTGCCCTCCCTCTTCTTTCTTTCTAAACCTTGCATCGTAACAAGTACAACTCCTTCGAGCGTGCAGACCAAAATATAATTAATTGCCTTTTTCTTCCTCCAAATGCAAGATTGCAGACCAATTCATGCAATTAAAAATCATACTAACCAACGCTGTCCGAGGAAATATTCGAACAAATCTTACAGATTTTCCAAATAAACAGTCGCATTACCATATCTGCCAACAACCAAGAGAGGGTTTAACAACCAGTTAATATACATGGAACAAGGAAATAAGAATATTGCAATCCAGATATGGTATTTCATTAAAAGAAATGCAAATCATAATAATCAATAGTTCAGTGATTTCATAATAAAAGGCAGCAGGCTAAATATCCATTGAGTTATTTATGTGGCGGAATCAAAAGCGCATATACTGCACTAAGGATATTTTGATCTCCAAACCATAGTCCATCCAAGCCCCAACCAAACAATTCCACACGACAAAAGAAGTTTATCGTACCACGCATTAATCCTTCTACATATAGCCAAGAACGGATAACATGGGAAACTAGAACAAGGACTGGAAAAAAACCATGATAACCTGTACTTGCCCAAACATAGCGCCTGTAATGCACAAGACAGAAAAGGGCCTAACATCTTCTTACAATAAATAGAATCAATAAAATTTTATCAAACGATCTAGGCTTAGGCAGTTAGTTATGCATAACCCTCCCAAGAGACCAAGCTAATCATCGCAAATTGGGTTCAACAAACGATCTACGTATGAAGAGGAAAACACCCTCACTCCCTGAAAAATCACCCCTCCACTAAGAAGCAACAGTATAGACAACCGACAATGGACACCAACACGGGACACGGCAATCCTCAAAAAATCAAGATACGTCTGGTGGGGACATGGCAAAAATACTATTTTATATCTTTTTGAATATAAATATACACATATACAATCATCATCATGGGAATCACATTTTTTCTCCAGTCTATAATCCACATATGAATCTCTCCTTGACAATATGTACCTGTAGCTTCTACTTAATAAAAGATGGAGGGTTTGTATAAATAAAAACTACGTTTTCTACCGGTGGTCATTTGATCCCCTGAAACAACTTTATTTATTGGTAAAAAGTACTTCCGCCGTGTCTCAAATGTGTCCCCGAGGCGCAAATATCCCCATAAAAAAAATTATTATAAATTACTGTAAATTATTATATTATGGGACAGCCACATTTGTATCCCATAACTTATTTTGGATCGTCCCCGGAGTTCCGTGTCCCATACGTGTCCGAACACGGATATGGGGTCCTTTAGGCATTTGTGGTGCTCAGAGCCGCCAATTGCAGCGATTCTCCTAGAAGGACTTCACATCGAACCGCTCCTATTTCCAAGCCAACACAAGGATTCTTCACCATTTCATGCTTCCTATGCTCATAGAAAGTTAAGATTAGATGATAAATACCCCCCTACGCATCTTGCAAATTCCTCCCCAAGCCAATATCCACCATTGTCAAATCCCCAAAAATATTCTGTCCAAGAGGCTTGTCTAAAGAAGCTAAAAGTAATATGGCAGGAAAGCTTTCTCCAGCTCCTCATGTCCACATCACTTATGGTGAACAAACTTCACTTAAGCCCCCCTCTCACCCTTTATTTGGTAAATTTAATGAAATTCCTACCAAAACTAAATGAATAATCTACCAAATCCACTTCCTCCCAACGCTCAGTCCCCCCTCCAAACACGTTCCGGTCACACAACTTAAGGAACTTACGACTCAAGGTTCACGCATATATGTTCCCATATTGATTCTGATGGACATTTTTTCACCTTGCAGCAAATTACGTGACAAAATCTTATACAACTGTTTGTAACATTTGAAAGTTTTCCTCACGAAGATCACCCTTAAACATATAGATCAATTTTTGTGTACAAAAATGTCACAAAAGGAGTTAACAGCGTCAAGAGTCACAGGAAGACGTTTAAGTATAAAAATCAATAAAAATGATCTTTCTGCTCAAACCTTAGGTGGCACTGCAATATATACTGCAATATATACATGCAAGACACGACACGGCGGAAACACGGTATATATATATATATACACTTTTATATGTCCTATATATTTATATTATAATCAATGGTAATTAAATAAGTGCAAGATAATAATAAATAAAATAAAAATACCAAGTCTTCTATAACTTAAAGTATTAACATATCATAAAATAACTATATCATTTCATCTAAAAGACTAAAATGACAAATATAAACCAACAGATCTTTTATTTTTATTTTAAGAGAAAATTCAACTTTTCACAATTGCAAAGTGACCCCCACTTTTTTATTTTCATAATTATACTTGAGTCCTGACGTGTCCCTAGCGTGTCCAAAATAGACACACGTGTCTAATCCGTGTCCTAGAAGTGTCCGAAATAAGAAGTAATAAATAAAAAATATGGACACGCCATGTGGCGTGTCCGAGACGTGTCCCACGCGTGTGCGTGTCCGTGTCTGTGGAGTGTCTGACACTCGGTACGTTGTCTCCGGAGGAGTGTCCGTGCTTCCTAGTATATAATTATATATACACATACATATATTATACATCAAGTTTATCCAAAGGCAATGAAAAATACGGCACTAAATGAGATTATATATATATATATATATACACACACACAATAATATATTGTAATAGACTCTTCTAATTTGACATGGTTATGAGGGTGTGGAATATGAGTCTGACACATGAACCCAATTTTAACACTTGGATCATCTAAATTTACGATATTTGAAGAAAAGAAGCCCATGTTAGCGAGAATAGTAACATTTCTAGCTTTTCATATGGATGGGAGCCAGAAATTCTTTATTACTCTTATCCTTTGGATTTCAAATAATTTATAGATAATTTTACGAAATATTACCTAGAATATTAGACAATATATAATACAAATAAGTGTTCAAGATATATTCCCGTACCCATACCCAATTTTGGAGACATCCTAATACCCTAAGATTTAAGTTTAGGAAACGCTTGGACACCCCCACCCCCACCCCCCACACCTGATGCTTGTACCCGAGTTCATGTAACATAGATCCCATAGAAAATGTTAAGTAAACCATACATCACTTACGAAATTGTTGAACCCTACGTAAGATGGTTCCAAATAAAGTTAGCTAGAGAGAAAAATGGTTCCAAATGGTCAAAGTTCCTACAAATAAAAAGGTTAAAGGACAAGGTATCACTTGGCAAAGGCTTCACCTGCTAGTCTCACTACGGGCAAGTCCAAAAGGTCCACTTGCTAGCACTCAGCACCCAATGGAGCACACTGGGGATTTGCTAAATACACATTGGATTTCGTATCCAATTCCAAAATTTACTTTTATCATTGAGAGTATACATGAGACTAGCAGCTTTTATGTGAATGCATGAGTTTTCTTGAGAGCTTCTTTTTCTCCAATACTTTCACTTAACATACTCTCTCAATCTAGAACCAAGTCTACATGAGATTTCTCCAACCTATGATCTAGAATGAGTTCATTATACATAACCCTCACTCGTACTGCATCATTATATCAACTCGTGGCTGTTGGTAACAGAGCTGGTTAAGAATGGAGATCAAAACAAGAAGCTACATTGAAGGGCAGTTGAATAAAAAAAAGGTTGATTGGATCCAAGTCACTTAGAGTGATGGAGCATTGTGAAGGATTTCAGACTTAGCCGAACCAAATAAGGATTACAATTCCTAGCATCTAAATCCAAGTAACTTTTAATTCAATATGGAATTGTTGGTTGGTCTGGATAAGGGTTTATGGTCTTGGGGACAAATTTCCTTTAGTTTTCAGTTAAAATTTCGTGACACGGTGCGTACTCGTTCTTTAAATTTATTGTGGTTTTCATTGGTCTTAATTACAAGAAACAAGCAGACACTGGATATGCAATAGGAGGCTAAAATTATGCAGAGACATTCAAGGTTGTGTCTTAAGAGGATATCATCACTCCAAATGACTTGACCTCTTACAGCAAAGGGTGTGAGAAACTCACTTTCGTAGGCATTCGTCATAAAACCCATAAACTTGAGTGATCTGCAACCCAAAACAGAAACACTCAGCACAAATCATACAGTGATTACCGGGGAATTCATAAACCATGAAATGTTGGGCAAAATTCAATTAAAAAGACTACCGAAATTTGGAAGAACAAGAACAAAAAAACCACAAAAATCAGAATGCAGCACCAAAGAATACCTGTCGACTCTCATGATTCCTCTTAAAATAGTAATTCGTTGATGATAGCGCACTTTCAAAGCCACCAAAAGCTAACACACATAAATTGAGTACGGATGTAGCAGACAACAGGTTGCAAAACCAAATAAGGCAATTCAGGTAAATCCTTTCCCTGGGTAACTAAATCTGAAAACCAGAGAAGTCATGAAGAGTAAGGTAGACTATTACTCCCTCCTTCCCAATTTGTTTGCCAATTTGGAGAATCCAACATTTTAAGGAGTCAAAGATGGTACCCTTTAAAGTTACTTACCAAAATCATCCTTCATCAACTTGGAAATTTCCTTAAAAGTGAAGAAGTGGAGTATCACATCAATTCAAAAGTGAAGGTGCAAAAGGGGAAGTCTACAAAATTTTTGCTAATTGACTTTTCAAAGTAGAAAACATTTTGATCATCAAGCGGAGAAACAAATAGGGACGGAAGGACTATTTTACAATTCAGCCAGCCTTACTTTCATAATTGACTATTCTCAAAACTTTAGTATAAGAAATAATATATGCACTTATGTACCAGGTTCAACTGAATAATAACCACGATCGACCAATCTCCCATTGAACAAATACTTGTATCTGACACTATGAATCAGAAAAAAGATAGGTAAGCAAAAATCAATTAACGAAATTTCTACAAAAAGAAGCAAAAAACATAAATTAACAAAATAACAATTTGATGAGTGAATTAGGTGTATTAGGAGTATGAAACGTTAAAGTAACAAAGTCGCAAATTAGGAACTTGAAAAGGGGGAATATTCATGACTACAATCGGTAGGACGGGTAGAGCATGGACAAGTGTTGACAGTTGGCAACAGGCATAGAGCATGCAAGATGGCAACTCCAAAAAGTCAAGACACGGCATAGTAAGATGCACGTATGGATCCATAAGGAGACATATACGCATACAAACATACAACTTTGAGTGAATGAATTGTAATGTATTATTCTTTTTAATCATTTCTGAAATACCGCATAAACAAAAAATAGGATGACTCCAGCAAAAATCCCAACAACATGCTGACGTATAGCACAATCACATCACAAAATCATAGATCTTGATGTGAAAGAGCATCTGAAAGAGTCCACCCATTTCAATCTTCAAAGTTAGCATCCTATTAGCAATGGAAATGAATTGCCTATATAGTTGCCCAACATGTAATGCAACAAGGTCCTCAAATAAGGTTCATACCTTCCCTCCAATTCGAAAAAGCTCAGCAAGATCGTGGAATTGCCCATGAATATCACCACATATTGTACAGGCGGTTCACAGGCTGACATAGGCAAACAAAAGATAGAAAAAGGGGAAACTAATTAGGTTGTACCCGCAGTGAGACCTATAGAAACTCAAAGTTATACAAAATAAATGAAAAAACAGAAAACAACGAACCAGCCCCGCTTGACCTGCTCCCTACCCCACTCCCGAAAAAAGACATAAAATGAAAAAAATATTAAAAAGGGAGGAAGCAACACTGAGTGCAAGAGGTAAAAGGCACCTTCACTCACACAAGTTAGGACAACTCGAAACCTTAATAATGGTTTCAACTGTAAATTTATGGGCTTTTGACAAATCTGAGTGATGAAAATTGAAAGCTTCACCGGTTTCTTTAGCAAGCGTATTTAGTCACTTGTGATGTATATGTAATCAATCATTAGACTTTCACATCATCATTCAACAGAAATGAACAATAGGTTTTAAATTAAAATTTTAACACGCAAATGTCTACCAACTTGAAGATTCAGTGTTACTAAATTTCATGCTAAATTTCAAATTTGCAAACTACTTTTCCCTTTTAGCAAAAAGCTCCTTCAAAGTTCAGTACTGAAGTAAGTCGCTAAATTCACTGATATCTTCTTCAATCAGTAAAGATTTGAACTCCAAATCTAGGCCATAAAGCTAATAAATTTAAAGTTGCACTTTTTTAGGATAGAGTTCAAATATATCAGTAGTGCTTCACATTTCAAAGTAATTTTGTGTCCTTTTTATTGGTCCTTTTTTTCTGATGGAGTTGGAGAAGGAAGGATTGTCAGGAATTATTCCAACAACAGTATTAAAGAACATAGAATCAAACCCTGCTTCCCTGCTGGCAAGGCTAGAGAACCAAACTTAGAATAATCCCTTGCAACTAAAAAATCATTCTTCAATTCATTATCAATGGGCCCTTGCTACACAATCATTCTATTGTATCAATGGTTAGAATTCCAAATAGGAGACGACTCTAGTCATTGTGAATCGATTAAAAGCTCAGCCTGGAATACAATAAAAATTAGCCAAACAATCCAATACTATTTATCAAAATGGTGTTTACAGTTCCTCATGTAAGAGCTTGAGCACAACAGGTTGTACCATGAAAAGGAACAGCACATTGAATATTAACTGGTAGTGCTTCCTCATAATGACGTATTCATAGTTTATTCCTAACAGAAGACTAGACATACTATGGCCCCACATCCTTACCTATTTTCCCATTCCATTAAACAAAGTGCCACATCATTAAATACCCCTCACCAGGATGTGGCAGAATCTCAAGATCCTGCACCCCCTTTTTTTTTTTTTAAGTAACAATGAGTTCATATAGCACAAAATGATGGACAAAATCATACCTGAACATTGCTTTTCTTCCATTAGAAGCTCCCTTGCCTTCTCACATAACACCCTAACCTACACCAAAGAAAGAAGATCAATACCGCACCTCTATTATTCCAAAACAAAAGGACATCCACTAGAAGTGACTCTTGATCATAATGATAACAACACTTCTCAACAAGAAAATAATAATAACAATGCGGCAATGTTTAATGTGATATCTAAGTCATGGGAATGAGTCAAATATAGACTCCTTCTTAAGGTGGGACCTCAACAAACGCTCCTTTTCATAGTAATACTTATTCATTCATCAAGCTAGAAGAATCCTCAAGCTTTGGTGGCTTATTCACACACAGTGATAGGCACTAAAATATAACCACTTGCGCAGCTGCCAAACATACAAACCTCGTCAATAAAAAACGCCACAACAAAGAAATCACATTGAGCCATTTGAAAACCTCATCATTATGAAAAAATGCAAACAAAAAACCTCAAGTAACAAGAAAAATCACTATAAGTGTTCCAATTCCAAAAACATTACTTTGACCTTCTTTGGCAAAAAGGTCTCTGAGACAAAAAATTAAAGAAATAGATATTTATTCAATACCGTAAATAAGAAAGCAATCGAGTAGATTCCAAAATTGTCTACGTATTATGCAACTTCAAACTGTGAGGCGCACCACTTATGATCTGATATATAAGACCATATCTAATTAAAGCAAATACCCGATGGAACGTAACAGTAATCTAGCACAGAGGTAAGTTGGAATTACCAGAGTGGTGACCATGAACATCTACACACTTAGAGGTCCAATATTATAATGTCTATTGCAATTTAGGGCAAAAGGCATTTTTTATTTTCTATTTTTTGACTAACAGTGGGAGCCACTAAGAAGCAGTGTCTTTACACCAATAACAAACTCCAACAACCTGCTTGGTAAAACAATAATGGGTTTGCGAGTCTTGAGAAAAAAGAATAAGAAAATGATGGAATCAAAATGTACAAGCATGAACATACCATGTACCATTTCATTTGTTACCAATGGCTAAATACTTTTACAAATATAACATGCTGAATTAACTACCATAAATAAGCCACGGACTATCTCCCCATCAGGGATGAACCCGGGGGGCCGGTTTGTGGTGAGCCCACCATGTACGAGCCACTATAGGGCAGTGGGTATAAAATTTATCATAAATACCATTTTGGTGGTCCTACAAAATTAGTATTTGCCCTAATTCCTATAATTCTACAATTTTTACCCCGCTAAAACTAAGTTTCTTCGAACTCCACCCCAGGCGACACTCCCGCCCCCCACCCAGGTTTTCCAATAAACTCTATTTTATGGTAATATTAGCCACTAAATTTTCAAATTATATTAGTTCGCGTCGCCACAAAGTTGAACTTAAATATGGCTTAACTATTGGCCCCCCCCCCCCCCCCCCAATTTTTTTTTTTAATTATTGCCCCCCCCCCATTTTGCCATTTTTTTCCCCCCCCCCCCCGCCCCCCCCCCCCCCCCCCCCCCCCCTCCCCCCCCCCCCCCCCCCAACCACCCCACCCCCCCCCCCCCCCCCCCCCCCCCCCCCCCCCCCCCCCCCACATTTTTTTTTTTTTTCCTAATGTAAGTAACAATTTTTATGTTTTGTACATAATTGGCCTCCCCAATTTAAGTTTTCCTTTTCCTGCATCCATTCATGTTCCCGATTATAACAGGCCCACTACAATACTAGCAAACACAAATTCAACTAATGAACATAAAAATTCACAACGAATAAAGTCAAAGAAATCCTTTTCCTATTTCATGTCACTTATTTCTACTTAATATAATCAGCCAATAAAAAAAAAAAATCCAATGGGACTTAGTGAACCCATTTGTCTCCACCTAACCACAACCATGTAGTATTAGTACCGCCAATTGGACAGTTCCCATTGCTGGCGATACAGTTGTAGTCGGAAAGAGTCCGACCAGTTGGGTTTGGGGCCAGACAAAGTATGGTTTGTGTGTGGATTTCAACAGGCGTACTCGCTGGTTAAACTGGGGTTATGAGGGGTGACACGTCACAGCGATACTCATATATGAAGATGAATTGCGGTGTGGTAGATTTCAGATGTAATGAAGTGCACTGAAATAGGATGATCGAGCTAAGCCAAACTTTTGATATCTCCTTTCCCTGGGTTTCCCCCCCTTCTTACTCATCAAGAACAAATCTCATGGTTGATCCGATTCAAGCACCATACTAATTTGGGGGAAAAAATCATGGATCTCCTAAAAATCATCTGGAACATTCCAGATCAACGCTAAATCAACAAATTTGTCACAAACTTTTCGGTGAAAACCCCCCGAAAAATGAATTCTGATCCAATGATTCAAAACAATCAAACAAAGTACTTATATCGCAACGAGAAGTTTGGTGAATTCAACAAGAAAGCGAAAGGACAATAAAGAAAGGAGAAAGGTAACTCTGCTCACGAAGAGGTTTTGCACTGCAATAAGCTGAGAGATCTGCTCGTCGAGGTTGCCATGATGCTTGAAGGGACCGATCAAAGGTCATCTTCACAGATCGGAGATCTTCGGAAACCCTAG
The DNA here is from genome assembly GCA_009663005.1 of Actinidia chinensis. Classification (NCBI taxonomy): domain Eukaryota; kingdom Viridiplantae; phylum Streptophyta; class Magnoliopsida; order Ericales; family Actinidiaceae; genus Actinidia; species Actinidia chinensis. The sequence goes on along the minus strand of CM018913.1, from coordinate 58,857 downwards.
ATTTCTTCTAACAAACGATTTCTCCTCCTACTACTACTCCGTCGTCGTCCTACCTTTTGGAGAGAAGAAACGAGTCTATAGCGAAAGCTGCAGTTTGTTGATAGAGAGAGACGGGAGAGAGAGGAAGAGGGAGTGGGAGCGTGCGGTGGTTGTGAACCCTAATGAAGAGGAGTGTCCCTCGCCTTTTCTTTACCACCACACCCTTTTGCAAATATTTATTTATTTTTTATATCATTTTTCTTAAAGGTTTAAATCTAAATTTAATAAATAAATAATAATCTTACAATTCACACCGAGCTTAAAAATCAAACCAATGGGTCAGTAGGGCGTCACGGGTTGGTCGGGTCAGGTCTGAGAATTATCCGCACCGAACCAAATTGATCAAATTAAAAAAATTTGGGTCCGAATCCGATTCAATAGATGGTCGGGTCGGGTCGGGTCGGGTCGAATTTGATCGGACTGGATAAAATTATGTCTTTTAGTGTAATATTTCGTCGGATTAGGCGAGTTGGACGGTCGGATTGAACAATTTAATGGCCCACCCCGAATTTAATGTGATCGAATTAGTTAAATTTCACCCGTTATTCATTCATAGAGTAAACGGTTTTAATCGAATTTGGGTTGGTCCGGCTGATTTGGCGCCGATTGACGAATATTTGCACAACTCTAGATGCTCAACACTCAAAAAAATATAAATTCCTCAAATCAAACTACCACCGAACAAAAGCATCGTTTAAAATTCTCTCTTCAGCCCCCTCCATCAATCTTTTTCTACACCACGCTTCTGTTATATAAATAAGATATTTATTAATATTAATAAAAATATTATTTACTTAGTGATTTTTAAGATTGAAGGATATTTTTTAAGTTTGAAGGAGTTTTATATTTGATGATCAAATTTTGTCCCACATTGATAAATTATGATTCTAGTTGGAGTGACTCTCTCTTTATAAGATAAGTTTATCTCACATTGCTAAGGCAAGGTTTTTGTGAGAATTGTTCTATTTTTATGAGAGAATACTTATTCCACATTGTTTAACTACATGGTTTAGTAGAAATGATTTTTCTATAAGTGGGAGAAGTTTTATTAGTTTCTCCTCAAGTTTTGAGATTTCTCCTTTGAGAAAATTACAACTTTTAGTATTCTCCTTTATATATATATAAAGAAAACTTATATAATATATTATAATAAAGGAGAAAAAATAGAGATTTTTAGTTTTTAAAATTTAAATTAGCGGTAATAATAGTTATTTTAATTATTACTGTTTTAATTACATTTAATTTAGTACGCCACGTTTCGCTTTATTTTTTTTAGTCCCGTTGGGGGACACGGCTGTAATTTTGACCGTTGAACTTTGTCAAAAATGGCTAGTGAAATGAAATGTTGCAAATGTTGAAAGGTTGAGATTTTAGTCTCCCATCGGTGAAAAGTTTTGATATTTGGATATCCTTTTTTTTTTTTTTTTTTTAGTTTCTCTATAAATAGAACCAGAGGAATCCACATTAATTACACAAGGAAAAAATTTTTCTCTCACTTTTTTCGCTCTCCTTCTATTCTTCATTATTTTTCTTTGTTCGGTGTGCTATTCTGATTATAAGATTATTAAGGAATGCAACCTTAATTAATTTTAAATTAGTATACACTGTAACATTGAGATAGAGTTTTCTATAGTCCATTTGCACCATAGTGAAGAAATTACTATCTTAAATATAACTTCGTAAGTGTTTGCCTTGCCTTAATCCTTAAATATTTATATTCTGATTTGCAATTCTTTTCAAATTTTCATCATTTCCCACAACAGCTTTCCTTAGAACTTCCTAAAAACTCTACCTCAACAAATCACCTAGAAAGAGAGGCTCCAGACTTTTCCTCTTCCAAGCAAATGTAGCAATATCAAGAACTACGTACCACAGATGCCAAAATTAATGGGAGAAAAAAGTTAAAATTATGTACAATAATGATAATATCAAGATCTATAAATTTTCATTGGATTCAAGTGATCCAGCCAAGAAAAGAAACCTCTGTTGAATTTGAGTTGCTAAAGCCACGAAAAAACGGGAAGATGCATCATATGCCAAGCTTTGATCGCCATATATTTTTGTCACAAAACTACATCAATCTCTACTAAGTTCAGACTAGATTCTCATTGAATGATTTCGTAACAAACAATCCAACATTTTCTTTTACCAACGAAAAAGTTATTTCAAATTTCAACAACAACAAAAAAAGTCATTAAACACTCGGAATCATACTCAACAATTTCAACCATCTTTTTTGATGTTTTTAAATATATGTTTTTTAAACACAAATTAATATATTTTTTATCCATATTTCATTGATTAACATTTTTTTAATTTTTTGTAAGCTAGTCCAAGTTTGTTTGAGCGGTATGTCCTGGAGCAAAACATATTAGGTATTTAGAACTAGTAATTGTCCGTGTCCACGAGTACTATTAAACAACACGACCATTTCTTATGCGTACTTGTTAAAATTTATATATATTTTAATTTTTGAGTAATGGTAAATTGATTTAAATTTTATTTTTACTCAAATATTTTTATTATAATTATGATAAATTAATTTCAATAAATATAGGCGTACTAAAATAACATTTTATTCAAATAAGTTTTTGTTTTGTAGTATAGATAGTTAGTTTTGAAAGATTTAAAATATGTTGGTCTCATATTATATATATATATTTTATTATTATAATAAATTAATGTTAAATTAATATTTTTTACTTAATATTTTTTTATTATACCAATTAGCTAAATTTAATTTTAATAAATATAAAAAAAATAGACGTATAAAAATAATGTTTTCTTTATATTTGAGATAATTTTTTTTATCTTTTTTATTTTTTACTTTTTATTATTTTTAGTAAGTTTTTCACCGATTAATCAATATTTTATACTTTTTCGGTTTCTTTTGATGAAAAGAGTTTAAAAATATATAATTTAAGAGAATGTTTACTAAAAATAAAAAATATATATTTTTATCTCAAAATTGAATAATTTTTTTATATTTTTAAACTCTTATCATCAAAATAACTAAAATAATATAAACCGTTAATCGTATTTTAATTTTTTATTGTAAGTCCCACTAAAAAATAATTGAATGGGCCCATTTTAAAATATTTTTTGTCAATTGTATAAGAATATATGCAGTCTCACACTTTTTAAGAAAAAAAAGTGATATTTTTGAGTTAAAAATAAATAATTTTAAATAAAATCTCAATAATTGAATTAATTCAAATGAATTTCAACCGTAAATATTGCGTAGAAATCAATAATTCCTCGTCTTTGGGTTTGAGAAGCGACATTCGGGAAGAGATATTTGACACCCGTTGAAATATGTAGAAAGAAAAGCGTCAACAGAGAGAAAGGAAGGTTTTGTTGGATCGTCTCCAATCTGCTCATCTGCTAATTAGGGTTCAACGACTTCCTCCCCCCTCCTCCGTATCTACAAATTTCTCTCGATATATCTAACTACGCCCCTCTCTCTTTCTTTCATAATATTGGTTCCTTTGTTTATGATTCGACTCAAACATTACGATTTTCGCTTCTTTTCTTTTTTTGAAACGATCATGATGGATTGTGATTTTGTTGATGTATGTTATGGTTGCCATTTTTTAAGTTTCGTGAATAGATCCTTTTTTCCGTGAGTAATTTCGTGGTTTGATCAGGTTTAAGATAGGGAGAGATAAATCGAGAGCTGCATTGGGCTTGAATGAACCTATAGAAATTCGGAATAGAGTCTGATTTTGGCGGAGGATTATATGTTGATAGGGGTTTGGGAGATTCCTTCAATTGAAGCTTTATCCGAAAGTTTTTTTGGGTGGTGGGGAGGGGAATGGGAATTTTTCGAAAGAAACGGTGAATTGTTTATTTACTCTTCGTAGTTGTGGACTGATATATGTTCCTGCAGTTGAATCAAGCTCATCACATGATTTAGATTTGGTTTGGTATGTGGTTTTTGATTTCGAATGTTTATGATGTTTGCATTTAGTTTTGTCCCTTTTTCCCCTGCTACTATCCGTGGTAGAACCTGTATTAATCTGTATTTTTTTGGTTATTATTATTTGGTTGGCACTTGTTAAGTTTCATTAATATATATTTTGGTTTGAGTAGTGTTGTTATCAGGTTTAAGCTAAGGAGAAATAAATCGAGATTAGTGCATTTGATTGTGACGAAAGCTAAAGAAACTCAATCAAAGTCCCTCATTTGAAAGCATTATATGCGATCATGGCTGTGGGGAAATTCCTGCATTGGAGTTCAAGTGAAAATTTCAGAGGAGTTTTTTTTGAAAAACAGTGAAGTGTTATTTGACTAATGCGTAGTTCATGGGCTGATTCAGTTGCTGCAGCTGAATGGCGCTGCGGCAGGTTCTTCGAGTTAATTAACGGAAATGTTGGTGTCCACTGTACGATCGAACAATATGTTCCTCCACATCTGCGTATCGGCACCTTCATCCGACCAGCTCCAGGTAGTGGTGGCTCAACTTCTGGGACAGATCGATCTGGGTATGGTGCTCCTTTAGTTGGGAACCGTTGGACTGGGCCTCGGAATGACTCTATCGGTCCTGGTCTGGTAGTGGCGGTCGGTGGAGGTGGTTGGGACAGAAGAAGTGGCAGTTGGGATCGGGTAGTTAACCCCTTTGAGATGATGATAATGGCAGAGCAAACAATTGGTGATCAGGGACACACTGGGATTAAACTTCGATTGCTATGAAGACATTCCGTGGAGACAAGTGGGAATCAGGTTCCACCTCCGGTGATACTTTGCCAGAAGATTGATCTCGGTGAGCCTCTCAATGAAAATATTCGGAATGCAATTATGTGAAGCCAACACCTGTGCAACGGCACTCCATACCAATCTCCCTTGCAGGCCGGATTTTGATGGCCTGGGTTCCCAGACTGGGTC
>CM018913.1:30000-53834 GCA_009663005.1 Actinidia chinensis | reverse complement strand
AATCCCAATATCCATCCGACCTATATTGGATCGAATTCAGACCCAATCTTCTTCAACCCGCCCAGTTCGGTCGGATGTCCGGATAATCCCAAATCCAACCCAGAAGGCGGATCCATGTGGGCCCCGGGGGCAGCTGCCCCCCTCTCAAGTTTTGGAAAAAAATTTGCCATATAGTTCTAGAAAAAAAATTTATTTGTCTCTCCTCAAAATTATAAATGCCCCCCTTCCGAAAAAAAATTTAACAATTGCCCCACCTGAAGTTTTTTCCTGACTCCACCACTAAATCCAACCCGACCCGTAGACAACCCTAAATATAACTATTGGAATTTATCATATATATCCTTAATATAACTATTGGAATATAAAATTACTTAGATAAATTCAGCCATTAAAACATCACTTATATATGTAGGATGATTATTGGACAAAAAACAGCTGCCATTAAGCTGCTAAGGGCCCGTTTGGCTTGAGATATGGGAGGGAGATAACTTTTAGATGGAGGATAAATTTTATAATGGGAATAACTTAACTTTTAACTTTGTTTTGGATACTTTTAGACATGCGTGGATAAGGGTGTGACCTCCGTAGTCACATATATATCGAGCAACACCTATCCAGCATCTTGACTTAACCAATATACTAGATTTTTTTTTATATATATAATCAAAAAAACTTATCTATTTTATTCTCTCTTTCTATATATTTTTTTTCTTCTCTCTCCCCCCTTATCCCCAGGGATAACTTTTAGTTAGGGTCTAGATTATCTAAAAATTATCCTTCCTCTTATTCTCCTAACCGCCCTGCTGGGGGAAAAATTATCCGGAGTAAAAGTTATCCGCCTCCATATCCACCAGCCAAACGCCGAGGAAAAAAAATTATTCAGGGAAAAAAGTTTTCCCCTCCTAATCGACCGGCCAAACATGCCATAATAAGGATGATTTAAGACATATAATATCCCTTTAATATTCATTCACCCATTAAATTTCCAACAGTAGTCACCTTTACGCGTGGTTGCCTCGTGGGATGCAAGTGAAAAGGTCGTGTGGGGGTCTTCAGATGTCCTGGAACCGATAATAGAGCGCAAGTCTTCCCATTTTTCTTCTCAAAATAATGGATTCTGTCAAATTTATTTCATCCCATTTCCAAGCTTTTACAAGAATTTTCAATCATGATTTAAGAAATAATTGTTGAAAAACTGGGTTCTTAATCCATTAGTTTTGCCCAATTTTAAGGCTTAATTAAAGTGGGACCCACACATCTTTTGGGTGGGTCCAAGTAGTTATGGATATACTTTAATGTGAGTATTAAGAATATGTAATTAGTTGTTCAAAACTATTTACAATTGAATTGAAAATTGACTTCAAAGTATACTACATAAATGTGAAGATGAATGTAGCTTATAAGGAGATATTTTTACTGCTATATATATTTTTTATAAAAAATGTTTTTATTTTTTTAATAATAATTTTTTTATTGCAATTTTGTCTCCGAACAGTTTGCCGTCTTTTCGATTAGTTTCTCAAATGTTCGTCCTTTTCGGATAGTCCCGGAACTATTGCGTCTGTTCGTTTTAGTCCCTCCTGCAACCGTTTAAATTTTAATAACCGACATTGGATGGGTTTGCCTTCCTTCTGAAAAGTTGCATCTCTCTTCTCAACGCCACGAATCATTCTATAAAAGTCTTCCCCTTTTACTATTCTGGAATATCGAAAAACATCTTTTGCAATACTAAATCTTCTTTTCATCTGCACTTCCTTCACTGCAAAAACATTTTTATTGTTATTGGTTCGCCAGACTCGCTGTTGTTGTGTTGTATCCAGTGAGATTCCGACTGTTGTAATCCTGAGAGACTAGTCATTATTTCATTGGCACCAATGCGGAATGATTATCTGTCCTTAGGACACTAATTAAATCATGCTCAGTCAACCATTTTAGATTCTGACTTTCAAACAAAAAGTTCTGTAAGTTTATTTTTGTTCTTTCAAATTATTATAAATTTAATTTCATATTAATCTTGCCAATTTCACACATTACACGTAAGATTGTCCAATGATAAATCTTTAACAAAACATCAAAGTCAAACCTCTTAAAAAGGCTATGGACCCATAAAATCATAATTGCAGGCATCATTTTTATTTATTAAAAACTAAAAAATCTAAGAAGATTGTATGGAGACTTGAAAAGCGCAAAGACTTGAATTATGTATTGCGGGATGTTTGGTAACGTTTTTATTTTCTTCTGTTTTTTGTGTTTGTTTAATTTTTGTTTTGTTGTTATTATTTAATTTTTTAATAAATAGAACCTAAATACTTTTTGTCCACCTAATTTTTAAACTATTTAAAAAAAAAATATGTTTTGTGTTTCACCTTTTTGAAAACTATTTTCAAAAGAGATTTAGAGACGGTAGTGTGCGGTGGTAGAGGAGGTGGCGATGGTGGGTTGGAGGTGGAAAACGGCGGTGGTGTTTGGAGTGGCGGCGGCAGTGGTTGGTTGGAGGTGGAAGTGGCGGCGGTGATGGTGTAGGGGTGGCGGTGGTGGTGGCGGCGGCGGTGGTTGGAGGTGGTGGGTTGGTGGTGGAGGTTTGGTGGTGGTCGGCGGCGACGCGGGTGGGTGGAGGTAAAAGTGGCGGTGGAGGTGTGGGTGGTGATTGCGGGCGGTGATGGTGATGGTGGTTGAAGGTGGAGGTGGGGTGAGGTGGTGTGGTGGTGGTGTTGGGTTGTGGCGATGGCAGCGGTGTTTGGGTGATGGTGGGTGTGGTTGGGTGGCAACGGCGGTGGTGGTGGAGGTGGCGGCGGCGTGGTTGGTTGGAGGTGGAAGTGGCGGTCGGTGATGGTGGTTGGGGTTGGCAGGGGTGGGTGGAGGAGGTGGCGGTGCGCGTGTGGTAGTTGTGGTGGTGGCGGTGGTGATGTGTTGGGGTGTCGTGGCGGTGCGGTGGTGGTTGGTTGGTGGTGGTGGTGGTGGTGGGGTTGGTGGTTGAAAATTTGGATAAAAAATTTTGAATGAAAAATTTTTGTAAATAAAATAAAAATACTTTTTCTTGTTTTCACTATTTTCAAATAGTGAAAGTTTGGTTTAGGTTTATTTTCATTTATTTTTTGGCAACACAAACAGTTTTGTTTTCATTTAACAAAAAAATAAAAGATTAAACAGAACCACGAAAATTTAATGGTTAACAACATCACTAGAAGGTTTAGAATGGCTTGTTTGGCTAGCGGATAGCGAGGGGATAATTTTTTTTTTTGGATAATTTTTTTTATCCAGCGTTTGGATAGTTTTTATCAGGCGGATAACTTTTCTCCTCAAATAATTTTTTTCTCAGCGGGCGGATAGAGGCGGATAATTTTTGGGTGACCCTCACCCTAACTAAAAGTTATCCGGGTGGATAAGGGGGTGAGGGATAAGAAAAAAACATATATAAAAACAAAATATATATTTTTATTTTTATATATAGAGAGAAACAAAATATATATTTTTAATATCTAGATATTTTATATTTTATTTTTCTCTATATATTTTTTTTCTTATCCCCCACTTTTATTCACTCATTTTAAAAAATATTCAAACAAAATTAAAATTTATCTGCCTCTAAAATTTATCCACCTATGCTATTCGGCATCTATCAAAAATTTAAAATAAAACAAAAATTCTACTTACAAAGCAATCCAAACCAAACCAGACCTTAAGGCTTTGTTTGAAACCTGAGAAAGAAATGGAAAGGAGAGGAAAAGAAGCAGCTAGCTAGCCAGCTGGCCTAGGAAGGAAATTAAATAATAATAATAATAATAATAATAATAACAATAATAATACGGTGAGAGAGTGAGGCTCCGTTTGGTAATACTTAAAATTAAATTTTTTTTAACTTACTATCAAAAAGACCGAATTTTTTTTTTTGTAATTTTACTTTATAGTAAACTAAATAAAAAAATAAAAAAAAAAAAAAAAAAAAAAATGAAAGGCAAAAAGTCAACTCTGATGATTTTTTTATTTGTTTTATTTTAAGCAAAAAGTTTACAAAAAATGAAAGATAGTGCCATCCGTTTGGTAATGCTTAAAAGTTAATTTGTTTTAAAGTTTGTTTACTAAAAAGAGACCAATTTTTTTTATTTTTTGATTTTTTTGATTTACTTTAATTAAAACTAACAAAAATAATTTAATTAATTTTTTAATTTATTTAAAAAAAAAAAAAAACTGATGCCAAACGGAGACTAAGTCTCCGCAAGGATAAGGGTAAGCTAATTTTTTGATTCTCGGTCTAGGATAATTATTTTCCTGCATACGGTTCATATTTTGTGTCAGGCTCATGAACTCATATAAATTCTTGAAGTTCCCACCGATACGATATTTGCCCTTAATTACAAAGAATAATAATTTTACACATTTATTTTGCCCTCTCATAAAATAAGTGGGACTCACTCTAATTAAAATTATTAAAAAAGCGTAAAAATTCTAATTAAGACGGATCTCACTTATTTTGTGAAAAAACAAAAATAAATGTGTCTTGTACACACCCAATCACTATTGTAATTACAAAGGTCTGAGTCGTCTGACAGAATGCGCATGAAAGGTGGCAAAGATTTGTGAGTCTTTCATAAAATGCAGGAACAAGCACCGTGAGCTAACTTGTAGCGGATAAAGCCACCTTTCCCTTGACGAATATACCCTCCACAAGAAGTGGACTTCACAGAGCACGGAATGAGGTTATTTTGGGAAAGTAACAAGGGCTCATCGATAAGCTGTCTCCAGATCTTTCCTCACCACTCAAAAATAACAAACCCTTTCTTCTCTCTCACTCCTCTCCCTTCCGCTCTCAAACGATCCCTCCTATAAATCTCCTTTGCTATATAAAAGACGATACTTTTCAAATTCTTACCGCCCTATTTCGATTCTTCTCACTCTTGTTGCAAAAAAATCTCCCAGATCTCTGAGTCTGAATCGAAACCCTAAATTTCATTTTCTTACACGAACATTCCGTATCATAAAAGGTCTGATCTCTCTTTCCGACTCTCAAATCTTCGCTTGCGTTAGATCCGTGTTCTGGGTTCTTCCTTTTTGCAAATAAGCACTCAATTGGGTTTGGGTTTTTGATTCGAAAACCTAACGATTCAATTGACCTCACAAGCTTAATTTTCTCTCAAATCAATTGCCTTTCCAGGTTTCTTTGTTTCTCTATTTTCTACTCTTATATTCGAATTATTTTTAGTTTAAAACATGGTATTATGGGCGTCATTGTATGTGTGTTAATCTATCTACAAGTGTATTTATATACGGTAATTTTTTCTTATAGATTGGAAGATTTGAGTTTTTTCTTGAGAGGGGTTAAAAAAATAGTTTGCTTTTTCCTAGGAAGTTCTCAAAAATAGAGTGGGGAAGAGTGAGAAGTGGTTTCTGGTATGGTGTAAGAGTGTTTTCTGATTTCTTGTTACTTGTGTGTTAGAAGACATAGGAGCAGTGTTTGGGGAAGCATGGAGGATCAAGTGTTGGAAGGGAGCCAGCCAGTGGATCTTTCCAAGCATCCGTCTGGAATTGTCCCAACTCTCCAGTGAGTCCCTTCCCACCAATCCATCCCCCCTATCAGTTTTTTCGATTCCATGTTGTACATTGACACCAGATTGTTGTACTATTATTGTAATAAAAGCTATGTACTCCGTATATGCTAGATTTGAAAATTTGGCCAATTCTGCTATATATGATGCCAACAAGACAATAGGCTTGTGCACCTCAACTGCGCTTGTGCATTGGCATGGTTGTATCTTGTCAGAGAAAAAGAAGGGAAATTCGCCATAATATCTTGAACTCACACAATGTGTTTTTACTTATATGATTATCGGTTTGTCATTCACTTGTGGCAATTGAAGAAAACAAACACTATCTTGTGCGCTGAAATATGTACTGAATAATTGTTGACGTATTCCTTGACTATTTGTATGAATTTCTCGCATCAAGTGCTATTTGGAATATGTAAACTAGCTCTCAATCATTTTGCAACCATGACCATAGTTTCTGATCGAGCACACATAATCACAGGAGAATGTGCTTGTTCATGCATATACACAGATCAATAATTGATAATCTTGGCAGATCCAGTAATATAATTATTAAACCTGGATTTTCAGTCCAATTGTCCTTCATTAAAAAATGATGATTGATTTAAGTCCGCTTGGAAGTTTACATGCAGAGGGAATGGTGGCCAGACTGCTGTCGCCTCTCCTCCCTCAATTTCTTGTAGATATCCATATTTTATAGATTTTTATGTATAATTTATTAATTTTAATTCACAATATGTCATCAAGTCTCCTTTTCTGGAAGGAGACCTCAGTTTGTCACTTAGTGTACTATCAGGTATTCTTTTCTGGAAGGTCTCATTAGTCATGAGCCTTCAATAAGTCATAGAACGTAGCTACCTTACGTTTAAGGGGTGCAACAACTTTCTAAACTCTTTTACAATGGAGAAAAGGTAAACATGTGAGTATCAATTATTTTTTCCAAGAAACACTTCCATGAGAAAATCTACGAAGATTGAATTGACCAATGTCCATGTATTACTAACATTAGGTCTCAAGGAAAAATCATCAAGAATGACCAACAAGAGCGTCAACTCATCTGTTTCACAATCACTAATTTTGGTAAAAAAATTTGAAATTCCAAGAAATTGGGTTCACATGAAAAATAACTTTAGAAGCAATGCAAATGAAAAATACCCATATAAGTGTATGTTTCTAAGCGTCGGATTCATCCAATTCTTATGCCTAAAGAGCATGGACACTACAAAAATATCCGTTTTAATATACCTATTTTGTTTTCGGGGGAAAATGATGTTTATAAGGAGCAATAGAATGTTTCTTGGATTAAATGGGTGCTTATGCATCGCTATATGGTACACTCAAAATACTAAACGTGATTGTTGGGTGGATGATTTTTACCATATCCCGTAATCTACCCAAATGTCCTACACGAGTACTGGTGTTTAGAAAAGAGCCCATATAACATAATTGGACAAGGATGAGCATTTTTTTCCCTTCTAGGGCTATTGTTTTTTGATTTTGGAGTGAGTTGGATTACACCGGCTTCGGCTATTCATCTTCTCGATTGTTGGCATGTTTAGCGTCGGGATAAGAGGGTCAAAAAGGTGTGGAGGCTGGAGAATTGCTCCTTTATGCTTAATGTCGTGTTTATGGAGAGAAATAAATATGCAGACTTTTGAAGACGTGCAGATGACTACTCGTAGACTTAAATTGGCTTTATTTAGTTCTTTTTATTTTTGGATTAAGGAGGCTTTTGTCTCTCCTCCTTTTTGTTAGTGAACTTCATGAGGGAGTTACACTTTGGGGAGGGCTTATAACTATGTCTTTTTTGTATATTCATCCATTTTTTCCCTTTTTATGTACTTGGGCAATGCCCCTTCGGCATCCTTCTTATACATTTATGTTCATGTGTGAGATCTAAGAGACAGATCTCGATATGGAATGTATGAAATGAGAAGTAGTGGGATGTATGAAAGCAGTAGTTCTCTGTAAGGGATCTAAAGAGATATAACTCAGAGGGAAAGAGAAAGCAATAGTCTACCAGAGAGAGGCATAATCCAGGACTTCTTCTTTAGTGGAGAAGCAAATGAACAGTGTTTAAAGCTTGTCGATTTCAACAAAGCAGTCCCCCTATCTATAGGCTTCCGCTCACATGACTTTTAGTAGCTCATGTGAGTGGTCTTAATCGACCCATGTGAGGTCCTTATGACCTCACCGGAAATCAAGGGACGTGCTCTCCTGGTTTCTGTTATAGTCCACGTGACAGGACCACTTGAACCATTATAATAAAGAAATGCAGACCTCTCTCTTCTAATAGACAGGCCAAAGTAGTGCACACTTCCGCTTCGTACCAGACCGTGGTGCATTACTTGGCAGACTCCCATCTTTACCTCCAGTCCACAGGCTCTTAGATCTCGCGGCGGAGACAAGGTGATGGCTTTCCAAGTTATCCTCTTGGACTTGTCCAGCTTATGCTCAATCATGAGGGGCCGTGGTTGTGATTGTAGAGCAACGTGGTATCCCCAGTCCCCAAGCTAATACCTACAATTCACCTATTAAAAATTACTGACTCATATTGATCACTTTGTACTTGGGTCGAGCGTTTACCTTCTATAATTTGGACTTAGATGTTTGTAGGCACTAAAGAAGCATTTATCAAGCACAGAGAGCTGGTTGGCGACGTCAACTACTTAGTTTCATTAGAAAAGAAAGTCAACTAGATGCTGGGTATTTTGAAGTTAAGTTATTCCCGTCTTTGTATGATTTAGATGATTTGGGGTTTTTATGCATTTGATAATTGGGGTTGGGGACATCCTCTTCTTATATGCATATCATGTAAAAGAGGTTCCAACTAAATTTCTCCACTTGCGTGTGCTATTGCAATGATGGTGCTGCTTGGTCTGTTTATTTGCTTTTATAGTTTGATCATTGCACTAACTGCACGCACCTGATACATGTATAAATTTCCATCTAGGGGATTACTACCACCATAAAACATGCCAAAATATGCTTGGGAAATGGAAAACCAGTGGCACTACTAATTTGTTCTTATTGATGTAGTCATATAGAGGATTGTTTGGGTATCTATCCCATCCCCAATTATTTTCTGGACAACATGCTTAAAATATTCAAATTTGTAGCAAGACGTTCTTTCTCCAGTTAACAACTGATTATGATTCTTAACAACAAATTGTCTGTACGACTAGGAACATAGTGTCAACAGTAAACTTAGACTGCAAGTTGGATCTTAAGGCCATTGCACTTCAAGCTCGAAATGCAGAATACAATCCCAAGGTATGGAGTATGTTTGACTGAGATTTTCTGCTTAGCCTTTGAAAATTTAAATCTGGAATCCCGTCTTGCACTTTGAGAACTAAAGATTTAAGAAGTTTATTAAAATTTATTTTTCAAAGTTAGTATTTTCTGATTTCTTTATCAATCTTTATTTGAATCTTCTTTACTTTTGCTCCTTTTGCAGCGTTTTGCTGCTGTAATTATGAGGATAAGAGAACCAAAAACTACGGCATTAATATTTGCTTCTGGAAAGATGGTGAGTGTCTCCATGTCATGCCTTATGTTCTTTATGGAAAATTATCAAATTCCACACTATTTGCTGCCCATAAAATTTCGTAAACAATTGTTGTTTCTTGTATCCAAAAATGTCTCCTCCTTACTCCAGGCATACAAATTAGGTTTCAATATGAAGCTTTTTATTTCTTACTACAACATTTTGCCCATATCACATCCTCTGCCTAGATTTAAAGGTTGACTATGATTTCTTTAGGGGTTTTCTGGTGTACAGTGAGCTGGCACGTCTTCACGTCACTTCTAGAGAGGTTTTGTTACTTGCTTGATAGTTGCAGGTAGAGATGAACTGATTAAATTTTTAAGGCCTATATGCTAGGATAACCGGAGGTTGAGACTCTTGTACTACTTGATGGTCGTGTCAACTTTAAAAGCCAAGCTAACCTGATACTCGTTGCATTTGATTTGAGGCTTTCTTAACTAAAATAAGCATCATTAATTAAAAATCTTATAGGACATCTATTTACTTATGTAGTTTTTGGGGTGTTACTTGCCATTCTTTTGTAATGTAATTTTTGCACGATTTTAAAAGAATGGAGATATATGCTAGTCTTTTCTGTTGGAAAGGAAAATGCATTGCATAATCAGTATTTCATAGAATATACTGTCTTCTTGCTATACTCTCTTGAGGTCAAGTAATATATAGCTTGAGCTCAATTTACAAAGAACTTCAGCACCCAAAATTTTAATGCATTTGTCTTGTCCCAAAACTGATATTAAGTTAGCCTATGATAGCTGAATTGCAGATTTGCGTAGCCCATGGAACATCGTAGATGCTTGTAGATTTATACTTGCATTCCTCATGTGCCATATAGTGTAAGCCTGTTTTCGAAATATTATCCTCACATCATTGTGTCATATCCCGACTCAACAAAGGATGACTCTTTTTCATTGGTCCTAATGCTTGCTGGTAACCATAATGTAAGAAGTGGGTATTGTGAAAAAAACTACAGGATGAACCAGTAACTTGCATAATTATGCATTTGGAAAGAAACATCATATCCTATATCCCTAGTTGAACCCAACCCGTTTCATGGAAAAACCTTCATTTCATATGATCTACCTTTAGCAGTCCTTAGAGGAATAGGTTGCTGAGACTTTTGTTTTTTGTTGCTATTCCCCAAGCTTCCGAGGTATGTTAATGCATTTACGTACAGAGTTGCTTGTGACTTGTGGAGGAGCCATACATAGGAGCAATAAACACTAACATCAACTACCATCTTCTTTATAGTTTAAGCTTATGGAGTTACAGGTAATACTTGTAATTAGCACAATTTACATTTTTGGTTCTTGGAACAGGATTGCATGACTTGATCGCATGAAAAGCTTTCTCATGTCTGTTCAAGATTCACAGGCTCTCTTTATTTTTGAGAGTTCCATATTGCTAAAATATGATGTCGACATCAAGTGCTAATGGTCAATGGAAAAATATTATGTTGACATCTAATGCCTCTCATAATATGTTAATGCAATTTGAATGTCACTATATGGATTAAAAGTTATTGGTTGGCTATCCTTTCTATTGCTTAAGTACTTCTCATGTGGCTTCAGGTTTGTACTGGGGCAAAGAGTGAACAACAGTCAAAATTGGCAGCACGCAAGGTAGAAGGAATGATATTTTTATCAATAAGCATTGAAGTTTTCAACTTTTTACTGTAGAAGGAATGTCATGATGAACTTTCTGTGTCATCTTTATTGTGATAAGTGTAACCTGGTATTTGAATCGATTCTAGGTGTGTGGTATTGATGTTTTATTTTTATTTTTTAAAAATATGTTCCCATGTGTTATGTTTGCTTTTTGCCAGTATGCTCGAATCATACAAAAGCTCGGTTTTCCGGCTAAATTCAAGGTATGTACTCCTAAAAGTGTGCACATACTGATACAACACACATATCAGTCACCCTATGGTTGTCACTTTCTTAGATTAGATAGTTGTCATACTCATTCTTTTTTTCCGCACAGGATTTCAAGATTCAGAACATAGTTGGCTCATGTGACGTTAAATTTCCAATTAGACTTGAAGGCCTTGCATACTCCCATGGTGCTTTTTCAAGTGTAAGTGATAGCGAGTTTCGATATGTATATTTTTTGGTCTTCATATAAAAGTCATGGCTGTAACTGGAAATCCTAGAAGGTTTTGCATTGCATCAACGGTGACAGGATAAAGTTTTGCAGTTAAGGTTGTGTTCTGCAATCCTTGGTTTATAATTGGTCTAGAATGTTAGTTAATAATCCAGAAGAAGGTCAAAGTAGATTATTGTTGTAACTTTTTTGGGCGTTGTTCAATGTATCTTACTATCTTATGTACTTCCTCAACTGACTGCCAAAGTTGCTGACAGTGTTACTGGTCATGTCATGTTTAGAAGCTTTTTTAAATTAAGGCAAATGCATCAATCTCTTCATTCATAATACTAATGATAGATCAGGCTTGTGATACAGTATGAACCAGAACTGTTCCCTGGATTGATCTACCGGATGAAACAACCAAAAATTGTGCTGCTTATATTTGTTTCTGGGAAAATTGTTCTTACAGGCGCGAAGGTGATGAATAAGATCTGGAAGTTGCCTCATTGACTTTTTCATGTAGTTTTTCAGGTTTTATAAGGTATTCTGGCTGTCTGTAATCTGCACTGTTGTGTTTCTTCAAATTCTTCAGGTGAGAGATGAGACTTATTCTGCCTTTGAGAATATATACCCAGTTCTTACCGAGTTCAGGAAAGTTCAGCAATGGTATGACACCTAATTGCATTTATTTATGTTCCAGCATTGATCATAGCTTGAATCTTTTGATTAGGGGCGCTAACTTTTACTTGCCTCGCTTACCTAGCACTTCATGTACTCTGTTCTACTTATCAATTTTTTTTTATTAGTCCGTCCACCTAGTTCCTTGATTTAGCAAACATTACTACAGAAGATTCCAAAAGATGACTTGTGTAAGTTGGTGGGAAAGTAGTCTTTTAGCATTATAGTATAACGGCAAACAATGTTCAAGACCCATTGCTTTATTTTCTTTTCTATTCTTTATTTTCTTTTTCTTTTTTAATTGCTGGAAACCTGCAAGGAATACTTGGAACCTGAGTTGAAATGCGTGCTGTTTAATCTTAATTTTGTATCCATGAAATATTTGACTTGATTACATCTTCAGCTTTGTGGTTTGTTGCATATGGAGCAGTGGATTCAGAGACCTGATATTTGGTGCCCTATGTCTCCACTAATCCATTAAAGACAGATGATTGATTACACTACTTGCAATGTACTCCAGTTTTCATTGCTGAAAGGTTGACTAATCTAATTTGTCCATTTTGTTGCAGATTGTTTTGGGGATGAGCAACTGACCAATATCTGCAAGTAGTGTTAAGAAAATGAAGAGCAAGGAAATCTGCTATTGGATATCATGACTGCTGAAACTGGTTTTACTGTAAATAGATGCGAGGAAAAAATGGCTTAATTTTTTTGGGGGTGGTGGTGTGGTGCGGTGGTGTTAAATAAATTTACTTGATTGAAATCAGGACCACGAGTTTTGTTTTGTTTTGTATCACATGTAGTAGCATCAATTCATTCTATAGCATTTTCAATGTCTTCAGGCTAGTAAGAACTTGCACTTGCACTACACTAGAGTGTTTGATTTTAACTTCTCTTCGTGCATTTTGTATGGGTACGAGTTTTCTTGGTTGGACATGCAAATATAAAATGAGAAGGTTCATGGTATTCTTTTATGTATTTGGACTTCAAAATTATATTTGGCAAATTCCTCGTAAGATTAAAACTTACAATGGGCAGCAGAGAGAGGGAGAGAGATTGAGAGAGAGAGAGAGAGAGAGAGGTGGGTGCTGGACATTGATAGTGTAAAAAGTCTCTTTCTGCAATTTCCCAACTAAGAAGACAATTCTAATTGTAAGATAACAGAAAATTGTACACGCCAAATTTATCATCATCATCATAATCATTGCATTAGGACCTCTTCCAAGAACTGAAAAACAAATATGATCCGCCTGGTGACAATATTTAACATGCCACGATCAATTGCATTTTTCACGTCATATACTCGGAAAGTATTTTATGACAACAGTATGCTGCATTAGACCATCAACATTTCAAAAGAATGGTAAGAAACATGATCTTATTACAGTATCTATATTCAATGTGGAACAGGTTGAAGAGAAACACAGCCAGGGAAGTGTTCATCCCCGACTTTTCTCTTTCTGTTTTGTTCCACTTTATGAATTTCTATGATGCTGATGACATAGTGACCTCTCTCTAATGAGCTTATCCGCACCAGAGTTGCTTATGCACTAGTAATTCACTGTTGAATTGATTGCATCTAATATCTGCATTCAAAAGTAGAGCAGCAGCAGCCATTGTAAGTGGCAATAGCATTAATATCTTTTCAACACAGACCAGTACAAAATGTTTGGTAACAGATTTAACCTTGTTCTTGGTGGGCATGTAGAATCAAAAACAAGTGGAAAAGGAGTTTCTCAAAAGCCTATCCCAATTAAATTCTTGAAGACTGGAAAAGCGACTAAAAATCAGCCCACTAAGACCAATCCAATATATGGTCGGGTCATATTTTAACGGGCACATGATATTTTAATGGACACACAATCATATAGAAAATCTCTCACTTGAGTGCAACTCTTAGAAGAACTATGACCAGAAAAATATGGCAAACCAGTAAATAGGTAGACAAAATCCCTATATGCATATATGTACGACTTAGAGACATGCAGCACGTTCCTACTGCAACAGAGGTGTCCTCCTATGTGCGTCTTAATGCAGTAAACAAATTACTATGACAGATTTTCTAGCTAATTGAACTTATTTCTCCTTTTTATTTAAGATGCATTATATACTACAGTACTATTTTATTCAGTTTGATTTAAGCATGCATATTAGTGGTATCATTCTTCTTCTTTCCATTCAGTTTCTTATTTTTCTTCCGGCCCATTTGAACGAGTGGACGGACCGAACCGGACACATATCTGTCAAGAAGTAAGAGCACATCTAATGCTTCATATGCAAAATACTTTGACCATCAGTAGTGGTAGCTTCTCAAGCGTAATAATGAAGACATTCAACCTTGGCATTTTTACTGAAAAGCTAGCAATCAACCAATAACACTGAGTCGAAATAAGGGATTGGAATGTTGCAAGATTACCCTCAAGAAGCAACGTTCGACAATGGGAGCAGAAATTTCAGCACCAAATCCACCAGTTACTGGAGCTTCATGACTAATCGACAAATAAGAAATCAGGCAGATTACCAAGAGTTGCAACTACCACTTTCAGAAAGTTTATTATACAATGGTTTTAACATTTAATACTTACAAGAAGCCTTCCAGGCTTGCTAACAGAGGCCTCCACTGTTTCCTTGTCCCAAGGTATTAGAGTTCTTCGATCAATCAGCTCACAAGAAATTCTTTCCTGCAAACTCTCACATGGCGAATAACTATTTGCGTCACTCACATCAAACGCACAAGCGCACAGTTGTTGCATAAAAAAGAGAAACAAATAGTTCAGAATGAAACAAAGTTAACACCACCTGCTGGCATATTTGTGATCCTTTGATGCAAATAACACTTTGGAAGTTAATTAGAAACATATTGTGCATCATTTACCTTATCAGCCTCAACACGGGCCTCTTTCATGATAGCTAGCTGAGCACCCCAACCAAACTAGTGTTATGTCACTAGACTCACTACCTTCTCGAATCACCAGAATTTGATGCACGCAATTTCTTCAGATTTAGTGTACTCCATCAATTATAGAACTAAAATTAACGTACCTCTGCCTCTGATAGAGGCAACATATAATAATGCTCGGGCACCTCTTCGATGACCAAACGGTAAAGCCACTGAAAATCCAAGATATTTAGATTATTAACAATGTTTCAAAAAAACATTTGACAAGGTTTTGGATCCAATGACTCGAGATAAATCAATGGAGAATAATGCAATACCTTTGATTCAAGGAATACAACAGGGTTCAGGTTGCGTATGGATGACAATAACAACCCTTTCGTTTGCATGGGGCTTCGAGGAATTACAACCTACAAACAAACTACTCTTGAAGAAATTGGACAGTGTCTATATTTCTACTTGTACAAAATGCAGGAACAGCTTTCTTAATCAACTTTGGAAAATTGAGAAAACATAAAAGTTCCTCCAAGTAAGCCTTAAAGGTCCTCCAAGTAAGCCCTAAAAGCCATGTTAGTGTGTCATATGGCATAACCCTATGAATCTGGTTAAAACTGATGGAACTCCCCCAATTCCAATGTGCATTAGTCCAAATTCTGTTATTGAAAGTAATGTCCTTGAAAAAAAATATCAAATGCTCATAATCTAACATGTCAGCACTTTCGTACTTTACCAGATATGTGTCCTAGTTGAAGGAAATTAGTTCTTTGATCTACATAATAGTAAATGCCTGTAGTTCTTTCTAGGAATGAATAAAACAAAAGTTTGAATTTTCATCATTCAGAAATTAGCATTGCATGTCCTTACGAGTTACGACTACTCTTACCATGCCTCTTTCTTCAAATGTAATGCATTATATTTTTACTCATTCTTGAGAGAAATGGATGTCTACCTACAGTTCTTAAAATAATCAAGGTGATGTCAAGCATCCTTTTTTCTCAATGGAAGTCACCCAAATCCTGCACGATCTAGATGATGCTGTGGGGGCATTGCTCCTTGAGAGAGGGATGAAAGGAAGGAGCATACAACAGCACATTATATAACTTGATTCTAGGAACATGGCAGAAAAAAGCTTCAGGGGATTGTGAGTGATAATGCTCTCCATGACCCACAGCTTCATAAGGTGCTCTTATTGTCAAACCTGGTAAATCACAAAGAATCCTCCGGACGCAATGGAAACACGAACAATTTAAATTGATACTAATAATTTCATGTAAAATTACCTCCGCAATTAAATTGATTGCCACTCTGATATCTGAATTTAGCTGCTTCATTGACAATCTATGAAGTAGAAATTCAGTTAGCCAAATTTCAATAGTGAGGATGCACTACAACTTGCCACCAGGGATGATGCATGCCTGATCAAATGCCGGATAGATATAATCTGCAAATTGAATTTCTGCTGTAGCTCGATTTGCCTACCATGTGAATTGACACAAGTTGCAGCTATCATGCGAAAATATTAAGACGAGGAAGGCAATAAGCAGACTCAATGGAGGGTTTTGACATAAAATCCTATACGATAATCTACTAAAGTTTTGAGCTTACCATCACAGCCAGACCGATCCCAAATCCTACGATGCCCTGTGTATGGTAACATTCATAAAAAATAAAAAAAAATAGTTTCAAGAGAAAAAGAAAAATCAGAACATTGATAAAAAGAAATGGAGAACAAGATCAATATAGTAAAAGTATTGAATACACAGTGAGATTCTTATAACACTCCATCTTTGAGTTTGATGTTAAAGTGAATCAGCTTCCAAACTAGAAATTCTTACTTAACCTTCCTAAATTTAGAAGTACTTGAAAATGCATCAGAAAATTATAAAGGCCCAGCAATCTAAGATAAAGATTATACCTATTCCACAAAGAGGGGTATTGAAAACTCTCTGTTACCAATCGATTCAGCTACCTGTTGTTTATCTAAATACCCCAAAGCCCACATCTTCTCCAAATACCTAGGCACTATGAAGAACAGATTATTGAAAAGGTAAGTTTCTGTACAGCTGACAATGTATGGGTTCGCATGGTACAAATAAGCCCCCTGCATTGTTGGGTTCAGTATTAAAAAACAGACGGTTTGGCTGATTTTTCAGGCATCTAGCAAACTATGTAAAAACCTGCTTAGTTTATTAATGTTGAATTGTCTATGGCATTGTTTTTTTAATTGGTTGTTGCTTAATTGGTTTGGGCATTATTGGGCTTCATTCAGAATTTTCATTTTCAGCTTTGTGGCACAAAAAAGAATATTTAACAAAAGCTGAACAGGCCGTTGCGAATAGCAATCTTCTTTTCATAAAAGCAGCCAAAAATTGGGATTAAAAGTTGAGCCAAATGGCTTTGCATATCTTTGCCATGTAAAACTATCATAACCAATCTCCACTTCCACCCATCACCCAACCCCCATCGACATAATGATGTTTAGACAAGCATACTTGATTCATTGATGCAGGTATAACCCTAATGCGATATATAAAACAATGTCACAGAGGTGGCAAGCAAGCAGATTGAACACAAAGAAAAGAAGATAGATGCATGTCACATGACTATAAATAATACAGGCATCATGGTTCGCATGCATGTCACATGACTATAAATAATACAGGCATCATGGTTCACATGCACGTAGAAGAACTAATGCATGGTAGTTATAATTGTAAAGCTGTTCAAACATCGGTAAGAAAACAAGTAGCTAATCATAATTGAATGTGCACTGATGAGTCAGGGTTGAGGGAAGATGCAGAAGTTCAAAAAAAAGAGGGGATAAGTCAGCAAGGCAGTCCCAAAGGTTCAATGAAACAGATCTACAGGACAACGGATAACAACTACCAAGTACAGGCATGATGTAAGCACCGACATCAGGACACGCAATTTAAATATAAAAAAAAGGATACAGACATGGCAGGGATAAGGCAGAAAGTATATACTCCCTCCCTCTCACAATCTCAGTCCCTTTTAGAAGTTTCAATTTTTTAAGGGGACATGCATTCAACACACCTTAAGCTAGAGAACTAAAAACATGGTAATACAAAAAAAGAAAAGAAAAGCAACTAACAAACTCACTGACCTCATCACCAAACTAATGTAGTTTGATTTTAGAACTCAACTCTGAAGTATGAACATGCAATATACAACAAGTATTGTCCTAAGCGTCCTGAGATACGTATGTCATGCCCAGTACAGGTTAATAAAGATTCACCACGAGGCGTGTCTGACATGCATTCCGGCACGTCCGACACATGCCATACACTGCTACAACAGCTAAAATGAAGTATTTGTGCTTCATAGTCATTCTCCTTTCATAAAATGAATGTAGAGAAAAGTACACAACTTTTCACAAGTATTGCACGGTAGAGCTAATTGGTTATGCATAATGCATTGTATGTTTTAAGTCAGTTCCTAATCATTTCCTATATGTAAATCCCTTTGCAGTGGAGAAGGCACTGCAGCTATGAGAGTTGAGAACCAATCAACTGTGCCAAGCTAAAGGGGGTCTTTTAAGAATCTTTTACTGATTATAGGCACCTCAAATTCATAAACTAGAAATTAAAAAATAAGCAATTGGTCCAAACGAAAAGCAGTGACCTTCACCAAGAGAAACATAAGTTAACTTGGACCAATGATTCACAGATAATATCAATTCACTCGTCTTTTTCCCTTAAATAATTATTGGAAACAGATCTAACTGTGTCATAAGAAGTCAGCTAGACATTTATGCCATGTTTGATAACATATTCTAATTTAATGGGATTAGCAATCCAATCCCAATTTCCTTAGATTAATAGTCCCATGAGATTGGATTAGTAATACCAACCACCCATGGGATTCCTAATCTCCATTTTTGGGATTAACAGCCCCAATGGACTATTAGTCCCGAGTTTAACTTTTGTACTAAAACATGATTAAAGTGAGCCCCACAACAGACTAATAGTCCAATCCCACTCTCAAAATCTTATATCAAACGAAGCCTTAAAGAACAACAATCCCAAGTATAATCTGTTATAATCAAGTCCCGAAATTGTTGAAGCCAAGCGAAATTACAGAGTACATAGTAGAAATGAATACACACGTATCTGTACAGATTATAGGGTAATGGAGGGGATACTGATTGTAGGCATATCAAAAACATAGGAAACTGAGTCAAATGAAAAACGGGGACCTTCTTCACCAATACAAAAATAAATTAATTTGGCACCAATGGATCACATATATGATATCAATTCATTCTTCTTTCCTCCTAAATAATTCTTGAAATCAGATCAAAACACGTCATAAAAAGTCAGCTAACCAGTTTAAGAGCAATAATCCCAACTAAAATCTACAATCTATCTAAGCCAAGAGCAAATTATACATTAGATAGCTAAAATAAACACATATATATACATGCAAAACCCAACCATATATATACAGAATTGAATTAAAGAGAAAAAGTAGTCGTAAAAGGGTAATTGAACAAAATGTATGTATATACCGAGGATCAGAATCCAAGGTTATGTGAAGGGCTTGGTTAATTGCAGAGAAGAGTTTGCTGCCTGATGGGCTTTCCTCAAATTTCTGGCCATTTTCAATTAAACAGATTTTGTACAGATAAAGAGAGAAAAGGTCGATTGATTGTAGTATTGAACACTACTCTACGTTCCAAAAACCTTCGACACAATACTCGTAGTCGATAAAGCGAAACGGATAGATATGTGGGTATGTAAACTTCTTTATATCTTTAAGACTGTTTGTATAATAGTATTACCTACTTAAATTTTCAATTAAAATAGATTTTCGTCATTTTAAAATTAAAATTAATATTAATTTTTATGCTACATACACCTCTTTAGAATTAAACTCATGTGTTCATCCTTAAATTATCACCCAATTGTACGCTAATTACAAATTTACAACACCAATGACGTATCAAATTCACGTTGTCTCATTTAAGTACAGACGCATAATTTTAATGTTACTTCAACCGTTGCTGTTCTATTATGTCCATTTCTGGTGAAACCTATCCCAACAATTAATTGTTATTATTTTGAGTATGATTTCATGTGACTTGCAGTACACACCTTCACTTTGTCAAAGACTCGTGGTCATTGTGTTCTTGAGTTGAGTAGTGTTTAATCCATCTAACCAAAAAGATGAACGCAATGCAAGTGTGCGGCCCCCCACCAGGTCCATAACCATCTGTAAGAAATAATTCTCAATCTATTTTAGTTGTACTATTTAATGTCCAATTACAAATGTGTCTTTTTTTTTTACTTATTATTTTCCTATGCCAAAAAATCTACATGTAATCGAAAAAATAATTATTCATTCATTATCTTTATCGCTTCCATGCCTAATTTTTCTCCTATATTATCTTATGGCTTCCATACCTTTTTTGTTTGTTATTATTTTTGCTTCCATAACTCCTAATTCAAACACAGCCTTGACTAGATTAAGACTCGTGATGGGGTACAGAAAAAGCTAACTACTCGTCCAGACAATCAGAGGAAAGCATTAATACTTGCAAATCACATTGGGTCTTTATGAATGAATGAATGAATGAATACCTTGTATATTTCCTTTCATGTGTATCCGTGTGTTCTGAGACTTTTGACATTGATCTTTGCAAGATTTACATCAAAAAATTGAGAGACAGAGAGAGAGAGAGAGACAACATACTATTAATTAGACAATGCGACCACAATTCTAGAAAGAGAATGATGAAGGCACGAGACGCGTGATTAGTTCATTGCCTGGACAAAAAACACTTGAGATAAGCAGTTTTTTAACACACAAAAACTACAACTGCTTGGGTATTGGAATGCGTTTCTACATTCAAACACAAATTATTATTATTATTATTATTGTCAAACACAATTTTAATTTTATAACAACTTTATATTGCACTACTTTTCCCACCTTGCAGCTTCTAGCTCTCTAAAAAACACAAAAGGCAAAAAAGCTCCTTTGCAACAACTAGACACTCACTAGACTAGAGATTTACAAGATGAGATGGGACATAATATAAAGGCCAAACTATTAATAAAAGGTGATGATTCCCACAAAAAAGAAAAAGGGAGAAAAACATGAAACACGGGAAAAGATATTAAACCAACCAAGGAAAAATGGAAAAGGAAAACGGAAAAGACAAACAAAAAACCCTAGGATACCACCCGAGACCTGTCAGAAACTAACAGCTACAAGACCCCGATCCATCATGAGAAGAAATGAGGCTCCACACTTTCATCATTCTACGAAATAGAGCCCGCCTCAGCCACTTTCCATGCCCATTCATTTTGTTAAATCAAGAAAGCAGCAAGGCCGATCACGCAGGGTGGCCCAACCGAAGAATTAGCCAGCTTTTCCCACTGTATATCATTATAAACCAGCAAGATATCTCTGGACAGATGAGCCCGTAAAACATCATAGGCCACCCCGTGCAAGACAAAGCTAGCAACCATTTGCAGAACTCCTATTCTCAGACAATGGAGCTGATTCAGCACCCGTTGGAGTGTCTCCACATTTTGCAACGGTTACGTTTTCTGAAAGATTAACATCCCCACCAGTATGAACAGGAGAATTAGACTCGCCCAAATCAGAGGCAACATCTGATTTCAGTTCCCCATTTGCCCCTTCTTTGTTCTTTTCATCAATTGGCTTCCCTTCCCATACCTGTAATGACTGTTCATTAGGACCAAAGTAAACAGATCAGCTTAGGTCTTACAAATATCTCTAAAAAAAATAATTTAAGAGTTCAAATGGAATTTTTCCATAACATAACAAGGGAAAAAGTAAACTGACTAATTAATATATTGCTGGCCATCTCACAACTGACAAATTATACTGAAATTTGTACTATTTCATATAGACAGGCAATAATATTCGTCTTGCCTGCTTCTGGAACTGCTGTTGCTTGGCCTTCTTCTCCTGAATTGTATTCTGGCGACCCTCGTAAAAATCAAAATCATCCACGATGCATGTCCTGCTAGAATGATCCTTAAATATTTTGAGCATTTGAAGCCCCTGCTCCAATTTGACCTACATAAATCGCATGGAACTTGGGATTAAAAAAAGAAATAACAAAACAAACAAATAAAAAAGAGCCACCAGAAAAACACATACCTCTTGAGTATCCCTACTGTTAGTGACAGGTTTGTTCTCGTTATTCTCCAGAGTGATGTGCTTCAACAGACTATTGGGCACATCCTTTACAATGTGCCACTTGACAGGGAAGCAACCATTCCATTTGTCTTGCTGCCAGTACTCAAAATTCTTGTGGAAATCAACAGGCCCTACCATCTCTGCAATACCGACAAATTGTCCACTAGTATTGACCTACTCACAACAGTTCAAGATTAGTTGCTAAACCAAGCGAAGTCAAGAAAGAAAAAATCCTAATAAAGCAATCAATGTAACTGCTTACTGAGAACAAGAGAAAAACAGGGCAGCCACTAGACTTCTGCTGAGCCTCCTGGTATGCTGCATCAAGCTTTTTATTGCCATTTGGAGTGCTAGCCCACACATTATACTTGATGCTCTTGTGGACATCATCCTCACTATATGACTTAATGATGAAGAATTTCGCATCTCTATAACTTTCAGGGAAATCTGCTTTGTTGTATTGTTCTCGATCTGGAATCATGCTTACCTTGTCCTTCTCATCAATATTTGTTGCATGCAACGGGATGTTCTGCCCTTTCACCGCCACAAGAACCGGAGTAAACCCCTTTTGGTTCTTACTGCTCTTTGCTCTTGGTCCCCTGTTTAGCTCATTCAAGCCATCCACATTCTCATTGCCGTAACCAAAGAAACCATTGTTTCGCCCCCTGGGTTTGTACTTGCTATCAACACTCAACCACTCACGTCCATGTGTTCGTGAATCATAACTATTAGAACCAAATGGAAAACCGGATCTGAAGGTGCTCCCATACTGGCCATACAATTTGTTTGGGTACATCCCATTCACATATCCATTACCTGTGTTCAAGCCAGACATTGGTCTCGGTTGGTGCAAACCCTGCAAATACGATGAGAAGCTTCCTATCAGACAAATTCTATGCATAAAATCAATCTAGAAAACATGGATCATAAAATAATTTCAAAGCAAGTTTCAAAATATCCAACTGATCAACATTATAGAACATCACAATAAATAAAACTCAGTTTCACTAATCAGACGAAAGCTACATTAAAAGTTGAATCTGCTGCTATTTACTCCCTAAATGGTTTTAGAGAGGATCAACCAATTCACGTGGTTCACAACCTTCCAATATGAATCCAAATTCAATGACTGAACTGACTTGAGGAGTTCAGGTGCTAATTCATCCTTTTCTATATGGAAAACCGGTATATATTTCACAGCACTAGCTGTCTGCATCAAAACAATTGCCTTACATGGAATAAGATAACATACCACAAGATGAGAATGAGGACGATAATTCTGACTCTTTGATGAAGGTGTGCTGTTTGCAACCGAGATTGATGAAACCATTGATGTGGTATTCACAGGCCTAGGCTGCCCGTCAGGAAATATTGGGGCATCCAACCAAGGGATGGGAGACCTTAAACCATCAAAGCTAAATCTGGGATCTTGAAATCCAGATGCAGGAAGTGCTCCAGGCAGACCACCCCTTCCATAAGAACCATTTGAGTTAAATGATGAATTCTGATATGTTTGTTTTTTGGGTGCAGGTCCATTATTTCCCTTTCCGACCCCACTGTTAGCAATGCCATTTGAGTTTCCATTAGCAGCTCCCACGGATAAAGGTGTTTGGTCAGCATCTATAGAGGTGGAAATCTCGCCTTTAGGAGGAACAACTGAAGGCGGGTTGTAAGGCGCACTAGTTGGAGTCAGGGATTGGAAATATGGAGTTGGATACTGGTAACTCTGAGCCCCATATAGATGCCCATCGTGTCCCATAGTTGGAACAGGGGAGGCAGCTGGTGAATAAGGGCCATAGGGTGCATACCCATAACCCTGGTGATACATAAGCGACCCGTTGTCCCCATAGACACCCTGCCAAAAGTGTAACAAACAACGTTAGATCACAAATTA
>CM018913.1:0-22500 GCA_009663005.1 Actinidia chinensis | reverse complement strand
AAGCGGATCAGCTGCTTTCGCTATGCCCCCGAATAAGATACTGTCCTAGGTTGTGTCGCTTGTGTAAGCTTTAACAACAAAGAGAAAGAGCAGGTCAGTAGGAGTTATTGAATGTAAATTAAATGCATTTTAAGAACATTAGTTGATATCATAATAATAGGTACTCTTACTTAAGGTGAAAATATCGTAAGCATTTGCTAAAGCCCTTGCAAAATAGTGAAACAAACAGGAGTTTCGAGTGGCATGACTTTTGTATTTTCATCTATTGTTCAAAATAGTGAACTGTTCCAGAAATTGTTCCAGGAAACTTTTCTAAAATCATTCCTCTTAGGGGCACTTTTAAGTTGTTTTCTGAATGGATAATGATTTTCACATTCCCATTTTCTTTAATTGCACTCCATTTTTTTTGTCTTTATTAAGTGAAATTACCCAAATGCCCTTATATGTGGCTAAAACAGTTAAGCAAAAGTAATTTAGAAAATATAAATACAACGGTATTTGGGGTAGTTTTATCTAATACAGAAAAAAAAACGAGTGCAATTGGAAAAAAAATGAGAGCGAAAATCATCACCCTTTTGGAATTTCACAAAAAAGTGAAACTTATGGAAATTTTCAGTCTGTTTAATATATTTGTTCTGAAAAGGTGGATAACAAAGCAAAAAACAAAAGCAAGAAAAAGAAGGTGATACCAAACAGGGAAATTGCCAAGATTAGTTGGACAGGTATGGAAACAAATTTTCCTTAAATTTCATCTGGTTCCTCCAAATGAGGCTAGGTTTTTATGTATCAACATCAAAAGTAAAGGAATTCGAGTTGGTTTTCAGTTGTAATCGAATGAAATGTTACACTTTTGGGAGGACAAGTGGAGGTCATTCTTTTCTTTGGTGCGCAAATGGTGTGAGGTTCCTAATCACCTCTGCCTCACATGATGAAATGAATGCCTATAAATATGTGTGACCAGACTATTTAAGTGGGGACCAACAGCCTTTTGGTTCTAGATCTCATGCATGGTCCATGTCCTAATATCAAAGCATCTAACAAAATGGTGCAGAAGGGCTATGATAATTGTGATATATTTTTTTCCTTGTGTTTACCTGTAGTCAATAGAGCGGATCTGATAGCTGCAGGAGACCGATGAGGGTGTGCTGATTTGAGGAGGGCTACTACTCCTGATACATAGGGCACGACATTGAAGTCCCCGACAGAAAATCCCAGTTCACAGACCGCCCATCGATTGGCATCGAAGTGGGTGGGGTTTGGGGAGGCCATGCTACTAGTATGTTGATCCCTGGAGCAGTTATGTCGGGCTGTTTTGTGAAAGATATCAATCTAAGTGATTTAGGAGAGAGTACGGATAAGTATAAAACAACAAGATATGGACAAACTTCTCGTGATCATTGAGGTTTCAGGGGATGCTGAAATGTTGTTTCTACTTTTGATAAAAAAAAGGAACTCCGTTCTACTGAAAAGTTGAGCAAAGGAAGAAAGAAGAAAGTAAAGCCTCTCCCTCAGTCTAGTAGTATTTAATCACACTCGCTCCACACAACCTCTCCACACAAACAAAATGCCTTTAAATGCCCCATACTTATTAGTATCTTAATCATGCAGCAACAACTATACCTTTTAAGTTAAAAGGCCCACCACAAAATAAAATCACAAATATATAATAGAAATAGAAATGAAACACCTCAAGAATAAAAATACAACCATTTGAACTGCACAACGCGCATTGAATTAGAAAGAGGTCTGTATACCTTGAGAATATCAGGTGAAAGTGAGCTAGGCCCCCTGGAAGAAAACAAAGCAACTGTAGGTGCTGGTGACTGTTTGATGACCGTCTTACCTGCTGATATCTGCACTACTGGTTGCCTTCATTTTGCATTACATTTTGTTAGAAGCCTTTGTAATATAAGCACAGTTGACAACAACAACAACACAGCATCATTTCTACTTATTTTAGGACAAGAACCGATAGCACACTGGGTTTAATGAGTTTAGTAGTTAGGTGAAGATGTAATTGGTCCCTAGGTATGTGAACGCTTGCCTTACAACCTTAACTGCGTGACATATTGTTTAAATTTCAAGATCCATTAAGGAGAAAAAAAAAAAGAAAGGAATTTGAAAATATCAAACTAGTCTTGTGAGATCTACATGTTATTAAGCTTTATGAACGGAAAATACTGTCGAAAAGTGACTAGAAAGGGGAGGTTACATCAGTCTCTCCATGCTTAAATAAAATCACAGTTGCTACAAGCAGCTAGCTGTGATTAATCTGTAAATATCCAATGATATGTTACGCTTGGTTATGTTCACTTACTTGGGAGGCAGAACAAGATAATGAAAGAGCTGAGTCCCTTGGATAATGTCTACAAGAACGGGGGGGATGATATCCACATCAGGAACCTGCCTGCTGAGAGGCTCGACAAATATCAAGGCTGAGGCATTAGCCCTCCATGCAGCTTCTTCTGCCACACCAATTTACGCTGGTCCTACTATGGAGAAACATAATAGTACCTTCCCTAAAGCTGCTTTCCTTATCCAATTCTGAGTCTTGCAAACCCTATTAAGTTATGATTGGATTGACAATCTTAACAACTGAAAGCCATGCACAGACACACACACACACACAGAGATGTTACCCATTAGTAAAATAATCACTTGCATCCACCAATTTTGCCTTTATTGGTTTGACCGTGAAGCTTTCTCCCTGGACAAACAGGAGTCATATAAGCATTCGTACTGCATGATGTTACCCACCGTAGTGTGAAGAACAAGATCATAATCTGATTACTCATGTTTATAGTATACAGATATTGTGCAACAATTCAAGAACCATTGAGGGTGGAGTGGAGTGGTACGGGATAAGGAATAGGTGGTGGAAACAAATGGTTTGAACAGCTTTAATGGCAGAACTAATCTATTTACCATGAAGGAGAGTTTACTATCCAGTAATATCTTGCTTGGAAATGTTCGATCAATAGATGGAGCCGCCATGCAAAGGCTCCACGGTGCAACATTCTGCACTAGAGATGGATCTGGTCCATCATTCCCTGCCGAAAACACCACACTAACACCCATCTGCATGGCATGAAAGAACCAATATCAGCAAATGGTTTGAACAGCTTTAATGGCAGAACTAATCTATTTACCACGGGATAAGGAATAGGTGGTGGAAACAAATGGTTTGAACAGCTTTAATGGCAGAACTAATCTATTTACCATGAAGGAGAGTTTACTATCCAGTAAATATCTTGCTTGGAAATGTTCGATCAATAGATGGAGCCGCCATGCAAAGGCTCCACGGTGCAACATTCTGCACTAGAGATGGATCTGGTCCATCATTCCCTGCCGAAAACACCACACTAACACCCATCTGCATGGCATGAAATGAACCAATATCAGCAATAGATGCAAAGAATAGAGGCAGTGGCGTTGATACACCAAAAGAACCTGATATCACTTGGACCCCATCATGTAGCGCATCATCAAATGCCACCATTATACCGGCTTCACTACACCTCCCAACAAGGTTTTTACTCCAACAAATTTTGTACACTGCTAGTCGTGCCCTGGGGGCTCCTCCCCTAGCAGTGCCTTGTGCAAAACCGAAAAAGCTTGCATTTTTAACAATAGATCCAATTGCTGTTGAAGCTGTGTGAGTCCCATGCCCATCAAAATCTCGAGCTGATCGGTATTCTGAGTTGCTGCTTGCGTTTAGAGGCCCATATTCTTCCTCAAACCCTTTGAGGTAGTAGCGAGCACCAATTAGCTCCCGGTTGCAAGCTTTTGCTGGTTCAAACTTCTCTCCTGGAACACATTTTCCTTCCAAGATTTTGGAACTGGCCCCGTGCCAGGCTTTTCCTTGAAGCTATCAGATTCCGGCCAAATATCTAGCCAATCATTATTAGATGCATTAGTATATTCAAAATATAGATAATATTGCATGCAATATTTAAAAGGGGATCACTAACAAGAAGTTAGGTCTTTTTCATTAAATTTCTGACCATCAATTAATCTAAAAGCTTAAGTTGTTAGAGAGTGATAATTTTATTATAGAGAAGGGAAAAAAATGTAATGTCAATCCATAACCAGTTGCTTATTATAAATTGACACTCTGGTGTATCAAAAGGGCCACTAAGTTTAGAAGCTGCATGTTTTCATTATTATTATATCAACATGAAGGGATTATTAATCATTTGAATAAGCACGTATAGTCAAAACAAAAATCTTCTATAAACTTCAATGCAATGAGAGTGATAGAAGAATACACCAATAGAGAAATTCTATGAATGCTCAACCAATTAGGTTACAGTTTCAATAAAGAACAAGAATATACATATATAGGTGAAGCTTGAGGAAGACCTGTATCAAAGATTCCAACTATTATATAGGTTAAGCTAGTTGAAATGGAGTTGCTTCACCGCTTGGTAAGGTCAGGCCCAAGAAGTCCCAGCTTCTTGTCGTGTGTAACTCAAGTATTCTGCTCCTAAACACCAATACCACTTCATTCATCTCTGCAGTTTATTTCCTAATTCCATCATTAAAAAAAAACTTCCTTCAGGCTTAAGAAATCTTTTTGACATCCACGAAAGCATTTTTAGAAAGCAAGAGAAGCGGTTATCTTATAATTACTAGCCAAGGCTGTCGCTTGGGTTGAATTGAGCATTGCTGAAAAACCAGAGAAACTATGTTTGCAGCTGTACAGCATTGATTTCTCTGCCACTTCTTTCCTATCAAAACAAAAGAAGAGGGAGAAAACAGAAAGAGAAAGATTATTATTAAGATTTAGGAATAAGAGGGATAAAGTAAACGCTTAGAGCTAGTAAGTACCTTGCGAAGACATTAGAGAGGAGCTGAAGATTATGATTAGTAGTAAGGAGAGGATCATGGTTTCTGTTCTGTCCTAAGTAGACTATATAAACCTGCTTAAAAGAAGAACATCAAAGATAATTAGAGATGAGATCATTAGAGAAGAGATTGAAAAAGGAGCACTTTTAGATTTCAATGACACATACTTGAGAAATGGATATTGAGTGAATTAAATAAAGTGAGAGTGAGAGGGATAGGCACCAAAAACACTGACAAAAAGTGGCCATTATCTCCCATGCATGGGAAAACTCACATCGAGGGCTGGGATTAAATAGCGAAACAATGGTTGGTCTATGACAAAGATATGGCCGTGGAAACAATGCTTGTGGAGTGCGTGAATTTGAAGGCTTCCAAAGCTGCAAGAACGCTGACATCCATCCATTAGAACCATCATGATGATATTTTCCCTTCCAAGCTAGTTGATAAAGAGGGGCCAGGGTGATTTGCACCCTCCCCCTTCTCCTTTTTCATCAATTACTTTAACTTGTAGTAGTACAAGCCACAAGGGTATAATTGGTGAATTACAGCAAAGACTACTCCATAGTCCTAGAGCTCCATCAAGTTGCTATCACCACTGCACAAAGGCATGCATGTGCATTCATCATTCTCAGTGAGAAAATTTTGTTTAGTTAGTTAAACGTGACTAAGATAACTGGATTACTTATTAGTTACTACAAGTTGAAAGAGATTTTTGTGATTCTTACTTTAAGTACAAATGAAGAACATTAAGTCAACACAATGGCTTTCCTAAATACCAATACATCTTACATAAGACAAGGGACACAAATAAATTTTTATTGAGGTAATATCCTTCATTTAGGTCATTCTGCCTTTTCAACGTACTTTCTGTATTAAACTTTAAACACTTCTATTAACCTGGACAATATCAGTTGCATGAGACTATAAACATATAGTATACCTATATATGATATTCTGATATTATACTGATTAACATTCTGCAAAACTAAGTTTAACTCTGATAGCCATGAACTTATATAAAAAATGTAGGGTTTTAAAAAAGGACATGATAAGTATTTTTCTTTCAACTGAATACGAACATTCAGGTGTAGGCACTCTGATGTCAAGCGACTTTCTGTTATATACCATAATCATTACTTCAACTAGTATAAATAAAAGGCAGAAGAGAATCATTTAAAGGTAATATAGGCTTTGTGGGGGGACTTTGTAATAGGAACCAAATTTATCCTCAGTAGCAACATAACAAATCTAGTGAGCAATACATACCTAGAAAAGGCCTTTCTGACCTTTTAGGCAAACTTTATTAAGTATAAACTATGTTTTAAACTGGCAGATAGTATATAGAGCAATGAGAAACTCTTATGGGTATAGACTGCATTAGTTAGAACCATACTACATTAGGCAACACAAGCACATCTATAAGCACCATTTCAAAAGGGCTACAAGCATTGTTCATGTGTAGAATAGTAATGCATTATGCTATATACTCCTGCTTAGTTCCCTGATGTTCCTTTTTTAGTTGATTGCATTTAATTCTTATTTACCTGTTCAATTAACCATGCTCTATATTGTGCACCTACGTAAAAGAAGTACGCTCTATAAGATTATGAGAATCAACCTATGCATGCAGTGAATCAAACATAGGTAACTAATATGCAAATTTTGCTATTGTACAAAAGAAACTATCTTAAAGAGGTATATGCAACCAAAACTGAATAATGCTAACTGGATTTAGTTTGGTCCACACGATTGTGTGAATTAAGTACAATTCTGTTACGTAAATGCAATCTATAACCACGGACTTAAGACTTACGAAAAAACACATATCACCTCCAAGATGAACTATCATTAGACTTATGAAAACTAAGAACAGTTGTGCCAAGAGGCATCTGATTTCAATCTCAGAAATCCTAGATTGCATCTTCAAGTGTCATGATTTTGATTGAACAGTTTTGGCTTGATAAGCAGGGATTTCAAGTGCAACAATAAGTTTTTTCTTTGTCATGGACATTTTAAAGTATATTTCTATATATAATGAATTTTAGTGTATTTCCTATGATAATATCTACGTTTAAAGCAACTCAAAAATCATTCGCAAAAAGATTAAATTGCATTTTTAAGTTTATATTACTTTCAAGATTTCACATATTAAACGAATTGACATAAATAGAACTGCTTAAAAGTTTTCATTATTATAGAGAATAGCATATCAGCATTCGCCTGGGTTAAGTACAAAGGAAAGATAATAAAGTTTCAATGTTGCATACTCAGGATCAGGAAGCTACCATCTTGCCTTGCTTATGCAAATTTGGTTTACAATTTGACCAGTATGAGAGTAGCCTGAAAGAAAGTTGCGTGGGGGCTAATGATAATGAGTTTTTAGTTAAAATGTATGACATTCTCTGGGAGAAGTTAAGGAAAGGTATTTTAGAGGTTGAATGGGCAAGGAGTTGCATGTTGATGTTGTTTGTAAAAGAATGGATATAAACAGAACCAACAAAAAGGTGAACTAATAAGAGAAAGAAAGATATCATGCATCCTCCTTGTTTTAAGTATAAAACATAATAACAAAACTATCAGATAGCATAGATAGGGAAAAGGTTGTGGAAGCGCAAGCTTGAGAGAATGGAAATTTTGTTTTTTGCCAATTTTGTTAAGTAATATGGGAGAGTAGCTCATGGTGAAAGTGGCTAGTTGGCAAACTGATAATGCAACTGAGAGTTAGAGTTTTGTATTGTCCAACCACCTCCGAAAAGTTAAGAAAGGTTAGGAAAAAAATTATGCTGAATGTCCATGTAGTAGGACCTAGGAATTACAATTCCATCCCATTAATTCCATTGCCATACCTTGCCCTTTAATTTTTCACATTGTATCAATTTGAGCCAATTGAGAACATTGCGTTTAAAAAATTGGACCAGACTTGAGGGCACAAAAAAAGAGAAATATTACCTTATTCTCTCTTCCCCCTCTTCAAAGCAGTCACCCTACACCACCACTTACCCCCACAACACCCCTTCCTCTGCCACCACCCTTGAACTGCACCCCCGCCACCCCCACCTTCTTATGCACCACACATACACTCTTTCCAATTCATCAGCGGAGCCATGTAGGACAGATTGGGGGTGGGGGTGGTCAACCCCATTCACTTCTCCAAAAATTGTATTTTCATCTTTAAATTTTAGAAGAATCTTGAAGTTTGACCCATAAAGTTTTATTTTATATGTTTCCTTTATTATTTCTTACTCATTAAATCCTTGATATAAAAGGGACAACACCTCTATTTTTCTTATCTTATTGTCTATATGTGTACGAAGTGAATGAAAAACTACAACCTCTAGTTCTTTTAATAACATTATAAATAAAGCTATTCGTAACATGTTCAAAATTTAAAAAGTCATGGGTCTCTTCTAGACATTACTTTTTCATTAACACTTCAATTTAATTATTTCTTTGGATTATCAAATAGAAAAATGCACATGTATAATTCTAGATATGCACCCCCACAATACAAGAATCTTGGCTTCGCCCCTACTTCCCATGCTTCAACCACCCCAACCAATCCATCAAATGTGAAAATTTGTATTCAACCCAAAAGTTTAAGCCATTAGGTGTAGAGG
Source organism: Actinidia chinensis (assembly GCA_009663005.1). NCBI lineage: Eukaryota > Viridiplantae > Streptophyta > Magnoliopsida > Ericales > Actinidiaceae > Actinidia > Actinidia chinensis. The sequence continues at coordinate 14,035 of CM018913.1, read as the reverse complement.
TCCAACATGTATATTGAGTCATAACCCGTTCCACACCCAAGCAATGGCGATTCTCCATTATCCCTCATGTGAATTCTCTATTAAAGTCTGTCACGTGTAGCCTCCTTTTGGTCTATTATCGTGCAACCTTAGCCATGTCTTTTTTGTTTTTAATCTGGGATGGAATGTGCTTGGCTTTGATATCATGTGAAACTTTGTATCCAACCCAAAAATTGAGTTCAATGTGTATATTAACTCATAACTCATTCCACATTCAAACAATGCGGGATTCTATAACATCAAGTTCAACACTCCTACGCCAACCATCTCCCTGAACACAACCAGCCAACTTGGGTTCTTCAAGAAAAGAAAGGCAAAGCTAATATAATTGTTCACATATGGATCTACGATTCTGACTTGGGGTATGAAAATATATGTAACGCCCAACTATGAAAATTTCCCAAGTAGTTTTAAAGTACAATATCAATTTTAATATATAAATTTCTACCAACACAGAGTAAGTAAAAAAAATATCATTAAAAATATTTAACTGGAAATTATTTGTCAACAATTTAGTAGAAAAATATAAAAATATGATTATACAATGGAGCACAATAGTAATAAAAAAGAATTAAAAAAAAATGGAGCACAATATATCATATGCTTTCACAATCAAAAAATAGCAGCTACTGCTACATGCGTCAATCTATTAAAGTTCAACATTGAAGTTGTGTTTGACACACATTTGTAATATAAAAAGTATATATGATAAACACGAAATAAATAATTAATCCTTTGAGGCTATCATGCATGTGCTAATGGGATGTGAATCCCTATCCATGGAGGTGTACCAACCCTTCATAGAATCAAATTATTTTACACAATAGAATTTTTTGAATTTTTTGGGATGTGGTCACTCCTATGCAGCCTCTTGGATCCATCCGTGGTTCACTAACAGCGGATCTCTAAGAGGCATTCCATCAAACACCATGTAGCTCAATCATTCAGTGGAGGTTGTAGCTAGTATTTCTCAAGTCATTGGGTCAGATTTTTAATCAAAAGAATCAGAAATAAATATAGACGCGCATATACTGTATACATATGCAAGTTACCTTTATGTGTTTATGTATACATATGTGTGTGTGTGTGTATTCATGTATATACGAGAGAGAAAGAGAGAGAGAGAGAGAGAGGGGGGGGGGGGGGGGGGGAGGAGGGAGGAGGGGGGTGTACCTGAAACGCTGTTCAATGCATCTATGGGGTCCTAATTTGAGGTCGCCATTTTGATCTAAGACAGAAACTCGATCACCCAAAGAAAGGGAAGTAGAGAAAGATAGGTAGCCGGCGGTGGTGGTGGCCATTGGTTGCGGGAAATTAGGGCGATGGTGGTGGTTGTTTGCCCTGTGACTGTAAGTGAATGACTATTTTGCCCTTGCTTTCCGTCCAATTTCTTAACGGACGGTGTCGATTGGGTAAAATGGACACCATGTGAAATAATTTAGGGTATAATAAATACGATCCAATTTTCAAGGACTCAATTGACGCAATAGAAAGAGTGAAAGGCCCACTGATGTAATTTTTTCATACAATTTTTTTTCCTTTTATTTATTTTAAAATAAATGATCGGATGGAATCGAAACAACGACTGTTGCCCTGTAAAATCCAACCCTGGTTTCCCCCCATTTAGAAGTAGAGCCCAATTACGATTCATTTTAAAGTCTTGTTTGGATAAATAAATTGGACAAAATCTCATCTTTTTCTATGAGAAATGTAAAAAATTGTATTTATGGATTCATATTATAGAGTCTATCATAGAGATTAATGCTATAAAAATTATGTTGATTGGATACAGTTCAATAACTGTTTAGTCATGTTTTATAACTTAATAAATGATTGTGCTACATAAGATTATAATTAATTATTGATCGACCATTAATCTATATTTCTCCATAAAATATAGAAACAAGATATTCCTCCTAAAAAAATGGAGGATGTTTGCTATTGTCAGAGAGAATCTAGATCTTGACTGCTAAGTAGGAGGTGCAAAAATATATGCAATTGTTATGGTATTATAAATTTATGAAGTTGAGTTGTATTTATTACAAAAGCCATAAAATAGTTTTTTCTTCTGATTTTTATCCATAATGGTCCTATCCTTAGTTTAATAGAAAATGAATAAATACAAATAACTTTAACACAAGAAGTTCACGGAAGTTTAACAAAAAAAAAAGTAAAAATTAAATTGTGACAATAACTTATCGACTGTTAGAGGCGGTGGGTTGAGGGGTCAGATAAAGAATAAAACAATGACTCTTGTATGGGGTCGGTCTCTAGTAAAGTGAGAGGGAGAGGGGTTTTCCAAAAAAGAAGGGGAGTTCAATTGGTTAATTATTTATTAGGTGTAGTTGAAATATTTAAGTTGATCAACAAAGAATGTGATATTTTGTCATTTCGTTTGTATAACTATATACTTTACAAAAACAAAAGTTGGGAAGCAGTTAGATAGCTTTCAGAAAAAATCTATATTCTTCTATAAAAAAATTAGAAAAATTTACTCCTATTTTATTTATAAAAAAAAAAGACAATTGCAAACAATTCAAAAGTACCCTTTTGTAAACACTCACACTATGTTTGAATTAAGAATTTGATTAAAAAAAAATTGATTCAACCTCTCATATTCAAATTTTTCTTTTTCCTTTTATGACCCTCCATAAATTTATCCCTAAATATTTGATGCAAATATAAAATTCTTCATAATTTTACCTAGGAAAGGTGGTCAAGAATCAATATTTTGGATATTTTGATACCAATTGAATCGAGTGAAACCATCGTTAAGCAAACGAAAGAATTCTTGTTTTCTTTGTATGTATTCTCTTGGTAAGATAAAATTATTTTAAAAAGTTGTTAATTTATAATTACTTCATAAATCTTACGATAAAATTTGGATCAAGTCATGTATTGGAAAATCATGGGCAAAATATGTTACTACGTAATTTCATTCAGAATGTTGTTTATTTTTTTAAGAAAGCAAATTGTGTTGACATAACTACTTGTACCCAAAAAATTAGAAATCTTGCAATGTTCACTATTATCGTACTAAACAAACACACAAGAAAAAGTTGTACTATTTTTTAAAATAAGTTGTACTATTTTTTAAAATAACTTTGTACTTATTTTTCCAGCCGAGTTGGGTCGGGTCGGGTCGGGTCATCCAGGGGAGGTAGGTTTAATCAAATGGCATTATAAAAGCCTAAGATGGTGTTCATAGGGTTTCAAGCACAGGTTATGGTGTTAGTTTTTGATTTTTTTCCGGCAAGGGTTAGCGGATCAGACTGGAGTTCTTAGGTTCAGATTCTCAAATTGGGTTGTAAGATTGCTTGTAAACGTTCTATATTGATAGGTCTTGATTATTTGCCCGTTGGTGTTTTGTTTTTTCCTTTCTCTATTGGGGGTTTTCCAAGCAATTAACAATGGATTGTGTTGGTTTTGGATAATAAAGTGGGCTACAACTCTAGTTAATAGAGTATTTGGGCTAATTGGATTGATAACAAGTGTTGACTGAGAATTGGGCTTAAATGGATTGCTATAGCAAATTAAAACTCTTTGAAGTGTCGGTGTTTTCAGTTTCCTTTTTATTGGGCTTGCCCATTATCAGCGATCAAGAGAACTAAACAACATACACAAATTCTATGCATACACTACAACTACTACAAATGTGGTTACTTTCACACTTACAAAATTGTTGTGTAATTGTAGCAAACTTCTATGGGAAAAGTTACGGGTATACATAGTAAAAGTATATGGCATATTAAAAATCGTAACTAGCGTTAGACAAATCGTAAGATAACCACAACAAACATAACGACACTTAAAAATAATATTAATCACAAAACAAATCGTAAGATAACCACAACAAACATAACGACACTTAAAAATAATATTAATCACAAAAATACGTAAACGCAATTATGACCACAAAGCATAACATAACCATCACAAAAATGCTTTTTGAAACCCAAAAAGTTCATAACAAAAACACTAAAAATATAAATAACAACAACAAAAAATATAACACAATCAGAACATACATAACAAAACCATAAAAACAGACAACTAAGTCACAAAAATGCATAACAAAGGTAGTTAATTAAATGGTCACAAAATGGGTAACTACGATCACAAAATGAGTAACTACGATCACAATATGGGTAACTACAATCACAAAATGTGTATCCATGCAATAAAAATACGTAAAAAAAAGTACTTGAAAAATAAATAACAAAAATATTTGCATAACCCAAACCAAAAAACGCGTAACACAACTAAACAATGCATAACATAACCACGACAATACGTAATTATACCAGATTAATGCATATCAAAGATTTTAAAAGTCGTAACATAGCCCACATAATATATAATAAAAATCACAACCATAAGTACCATAAATTATAAACGTATATAATTTTAATATACTATACACATTTTTATTATGTATGTAGCATAGCTTTTCCCAATTTCTATATATAGCAACTGTGGCCGCCCCATGAAGTTTGAAGAGCTTTTTTCTTTCTTGAGGCTATTACCTCCACTACACATTGCACTAGATTGTCTAAACTAAGAACAACATATGTGTAGTTGTACATGTGTAATTAGGTCATGACTCTAGTGAGCATGCTCAACACAATTTCAGGTCGTGGTATGTAGACAAGTTATGTTTGGATGACAACAATATTGAGTGTTAAATGAAAATGATTCTAAATCCCTATGATTTCATCTTTTAGAAATAGATTGAAATAGAAAATTGCTCTCAAATTGAAGTTAATCGGTTTTCTGGAGCTAAAGTTTAATTATAAAAGACTTAAAAATAGTATGGACAAGATCCCCAACTTATCCAAACACTTGAATGGGAATTACATCAGCTATTAAGTTTTAGTGCAATAGTTTCTAATACAAATCTCCAATTCTTCCTCTAGATTTCAGTATGCTAAATACATGCTTTACAATATTTAAGAACGAAATCAGAATTTTGAAAACCAAAATGACAAGAAAAACATACTTAAGGAATCATATATGCATTTTCCACAAACTAGCATTAATGATTTAAACAAATATCTGAAATTTGCCTAACTTGACTCAAATTAAAAACTTGAGGAATAAAATTGACAAAATGAAAACTCAGAGGATCAAAATGACACGAAGCATATAATTTAAAAATTGAATGTACTTTTCTATTTTAGGAAAAGGAAGAACAATAAATAAGCAAATGGAACACAACTTATAGAATATTAAAAGCTGAAGTAAAAGACAACAAACTAAGAAATTGGGAGAAAAAATGGGGAAAATTATCTGCGGAGTACCCACAGTTTCTCCCAAATTCTCAAGGTTAGAACTTGAATAAAAAAAGACAGAGCATGTATTTTCAAAAAGAGCTTTACCGATTGACCCTGAGCCTTGGAGGTCTGGGTCACCTCATAATAGATGCTACACAAGCAGTCATTCAATTCATATAGTGGTGCGGACTTGCACATCAACTGTGAAACAACATTACACACCTGACATTAGGTACTGTTCTCATCAGCCAAAAAAACTCATCCACCCAACCAAGAGTTCTGATAGAGCATGAACCAAGAGTTCGATAGAGCATGAGTGGGCTGGACAACAATAACATCAAGGGTGAATGTACTTGAAAATATGCAAGTTATTCCACAAGACCATGAATGATACGCATGATCACTGCTTCTCAACAAAAAGTTGGGAAGCAAAAGAGAGTTGGCTTTGGCTTGTGTTCTACTCCAAAATAAATACAGATAGTGATAGCAATACAGCAGGCTCATGAGTCATCTATACTCAATCTACCACAGTTAATCGTCAAAACATCATGGTCCGTGTTGTTGACAAGCCACACACATTCAACACCTTTTTCTTATCCATAAATATTACTTGTAATACACACACATATATATGCACGCGCAGACCCATTCCTGAGCCAAGGCCCACCAGGTCATGGCCTAGGGCCTCCAAAAAATTTCAAATTTTAGAGCCCAAAAAATACTCAAAAAATTCTCAAATTTTAAGACTACTCATTTTTATTTGGGAACATTGAAAACTCAATTAAGTCTATTTTAGGGCTACTCATTTTATATTTAGGCCCCCCAAATTTTTTTAAAAATTCTCAAATTTTAAGACTACTCATTTTTATTTGGGAACATTGAAAACTCAAATTAGGCCTATTTTTCTTTTAGACCCCCCAAAAATACTCAAATTTTAGGGTTACCTATTTTTGTTTTGGAACATTGAAACTCAAATTAGGCCCATTTTAGGGCTACCCATTTTTATTTTACGCCCCCTCAAAATTCTCAAATTTTAGAGCATAAATTTTTTTTAGCATAGGGCCCCCAAAAATTAAGGACGGCCCTGCGCGCCCGCACACACATAAACATGTTTCCTATGATCACATCAATTATAAGATAATTAATTATTAGTCAAACTATAAAATAGCAACTTAATTTGACAAAGTAATCGATAACTCAATATATATATTAACAAAATTATCCAAATAATTAATTCAATAAGTCTATAAATCACAAAAAGGTACCAAAAAAATAAATATTGTAGAATTGATTCACTCGACAAAGTCAAATAATCAAAAACGTTTCTAGAACTGATTTATTGTTCTTCTTCCATCGCAGCACTCAACCCTAATTGTCACAACTATACCTACCTAAAACTCAAAGGGTGCTAGTACAAAAGAGCAAAAAGAATTTTCCATTGTATAAACTTTATGTGCAAGTTAATTTTAAGGTAATATTGATATTTAAAAAATGCACAATTAGATAATTATTTGTTCAACTTAAAGAATTTATAGGGATTCGGATTTTGGATAAAAATAAAAAAAAAGATATTCCATCACCATACGCTACACTGTGATGAAAAATATATGAGTTTATATATAATGCAAACAACGCACATCGTTTATACTACAACACTAATAGGGTATGGTTTAGCTACTATTTATTTTTATATCAATTAGTGTATACATACATAAAAATATATGATAGTACTCACTCAAGTATAACTCTTATTGAATTTTTAAAAAAATGGAAATTAATGGTAGGTAAAGTGGTTGCAGTTGTTGCTAAATAGAGTAAAATAGGTTTTCTATAAAAAAGAATAAAATAGGAAGGAGAGGGATATATGGGGTTGTGGTAGTTCTTTAAAGCCCTACAACCTCGTACTGTTCTTAAAACGGATTATCATTCACTTATCTTTGTAATTCAAACCTATATATTTATAGATACCATCGAGAATATAACATATGAAAAAAAATAAAGTCGATTAGACATCAATAGTCAAATGATAAATTATAGTATATTCAAAAACTTGTACTGACCCGTTCAATTGTTTTAAAATAAATGTGTTTAGATCACATAATTATCATTGTTTGATCAATCTGATTTTCTTTAAAGATAATCAACTCAAAGAGTTCTATAATATTTAAGTTTTAGATTATTAAAGTAAACCTAAACGGATCCATTTTAAAACCACTACGAAATTATAGTACTTTAAGACGTTATGAAAATCCTAAACCCCGAGCGGAGGCTATGGAAGTTGATGGCAACGATTGGTGGGAATAAAAATGCGCACTAACTCAACAAAATACAATCCAAAAGCAAAAACAAAAGAAACCCCACGAAAGCCAACTATTTTTTTAAAAATAAAAACTGCTATTCATTCAGATATTTGTATTTTTATTCAAAAAAAAATACATACAAAATGTAGCTTGTTTCGAAATGAAAAAGTCTACTATCGTGCTTAAAAATTATAAAATATCCATGTTAACTAATTATGTATAAATTTTCTGTATGAAAATGAATAGTATTTTTTGTTTTTTTAGCTTTTATTTTCTTTCCTTTTGTTTTCACTTGCTAAATCCTTATTCTAGTGAAAACAAAATTCAATGCCAAGTGCAACCCCCACCACCTCAACGCTTACCCCATCATTGCCATCAAGAAATCTCTCTCTCTTCCAACTGAGAACCTCACTTCCCACCACCACCACCCACACAATTCCCACAAACAACAACATGCCTTCCCCATCTGTCAATATCTCTCAAAACCCATTTCGTATGTATTTGGGGTTCATTTGAATTTTGATTTTTCTTGTGGTGTTAGAGGTTGTCAAAATGAGAAGTGAAGTAGAAAAAAATGAGTTGTTGATGATGGCTTGCTTTGGGTAAGTGAGTGATTTTGGTGGGCTGTTTCCAGTTCGGTGCATAATGGGAAATTGCTGCTGTAGCAAGTGCGAACCTTCAATATACAGAGTCTCTTCCAACGCTAAATCAGGTAGCCTCTTTGTACAACTTTACTCTCTCTCTCTCTTTTTTTTAATATCTCGTTTTGATTGATCTTCGGCTTTATGGGTTTATGTTTTTTTTCTTTTCTAAATTAAATTAGGTGAAATTGGTCTGAACTTTGCAAGAAATGGTCATACTCTGTTTCCCTGTATTTGATTTTTTCTGGGTTTAATCCAGTTTTTGTTATTCATTTGTCAAGATTCCGGAAAAAGCAGAAAGAAAAGAGATTTTGTTCGGTGGCAGTAACTTATCTAGGGTGTGGGTGGTGTAACATGTAATTCCAGGGCCACTTTTTGTTTCCTCTTTCCTATATTCCCCTCCAAACGACTCCCAATAAAATGATTGTCATTTCACATCCTACACAACACAATACAAGGTAAAAAAGAGAGAGAGAGAAAATATGTAAATATCAACGAGAGAGATAAAATTTGAGGAAGAAGAAAAAAAGGGAAAAATAAATAAAATCTCAGATTGATGCAATTATGAAGTAAAAAAATCATCGATCGAGCTTTTCATTCATGGAATGGGGAAAAACAAAAATAATCCTAAAAAATTGCCCTCGTCTAGTTCTGCCCATGCTTCCATTTTTTGATGGGATTGGATTTCCGAACTAGCTAGGGTTTGGGGGTATGAATATTCTTTTTCCTTTCCTATCTTTCCTTTTCTTCTCAGTTTTAACCAACTTTACTTGGATTGTTTATCCTAGGTTAGGTACGTATATTGCACAAACAGAAACGATGTAGACCAGTTGCTTTTTCAACTTCTCCTTTGTACTGTACCCTTTATAGAACGTTCTTTGAATTTTTATGGAGATTAACCTTCCATTAGATTTACTGTCAAACAGAAAGATAGGAAAAGAAAGAAAGAGAGTAGGGTAACTAATATTTTTATGAGTTCCAAAACAACCCCCCATGTGGGTGCCACTAGACTTTTATTGAACCTTGTGGATCCTATGTGGAATCCACTTGGCAATGACATTTCTTTATTCCATCCAAAACCCTAAACTCATGAAACCATTGGACACAAACTGAAAAATTCAAGGTGTAGTTTGTTGCATTCGATAGAATCTATGAAGTAAATTTGAAATTTATTCCACACACTCCGTGGCATCCATATCTACTCAAGTTTGAATTTAATGAGCTTTTGAGAATGCACAAACAGGAATTTTTACCCCATCTATGGACTTGTTGAGGGCCTTTCTTCGATTCATATCATGTTTGGACTTTTATCCATGAAAATAATGGAATCGTGGGCTATTCAAAGTGGTTTTTCAATAGGAAGTTTGCAAGCATTCAAATCTAGGAACGAAATTATGATGCTTTATCACCCTTGTTCCTCAGAATCCCCAAAAGAACAGAATGCATACGTGACAACGAGGAAGGATGAGAATAGGAAGTTACCATCAAATCCTGAAGAAGTAGAAGACTTGCGTCGCAGTTCAGCGACGAATCCACTCATCGTGTTCACATTTGATTGAAAACTGAAGAAAAATAACCGAAAACTTTAGACAAGATTACATGTTGGGGGGTGGAGGATTTGGAAGTGTTTATAAAGGGTTTGTCACCGAGGATCTTAGCAAGGGGCTTCATCCCATTCCAGTAGCCGTTAAGGTTCATGATGGCGATAACAGCTATCAAGGCCATAGAGAGTGGCTGGTATTTTCTTAATTGGATCATTTATATGTTTTGATAAAATGTATTTTTTGGATCCGTCCTGCGAATGAGTGTTTTGGATTTTAGGCCGAAGTTATTTTCTTGGGGCAGCTATCTCATCCCAACTTGGTGAAATTGATCGGATACTGCTGCGAAGACCAACATCGTGTACTGATATACGAGTACATGGCTCGAGGTAGTGTGGAAAACAATCTATTCTCAAGTAAGTTCATCATTTTCTCTCTCTTTCACCATGCAGAACGCAAGATCCGTTTTTTTCTTATCTCAATGGCAAAAACGATTCATTTATCTAATTAAAACAGCCATTTGGCCTATTATAGACGATTAGACGTAGACAAGATTCTTGTTGTGGAACCATTTGTTTATAACCCAGACAAATATTTGAATTACAAAGTAAAAGAATGGCTGATAAAAGCAAGCAAAGCAAATTCATTTCTCCACCCTGCGCAGAAATTGCAAATTCCTACAGTTGAGATGTCAATTCTCATTCATCCAACCTATGATTTGGGGCAAACACTTTTGGTGTAGCGTCAAGTCGTGCAATTTTGTACCCGTGCTTAAAGATGTCAATTTTATTGAAACACTAACTTTTTGTTTGCATTTGAAAGCAGCCATAGGAAAGACAAACTTATAGTGGTTAATAGAATTAATTAGTCTAGCAACCTATATTTTGTTCTTCAAGACGGGGATGACCCTAAGGCCAAAAATATAGAAAAAAAGGGCATCAAACAAAACAAGAGGATGAATATAAGTGGCCACCTACTTTGGATACCTTTTTCAAGGAAAGGAAGGTGATTGTGAAAGCATAGCATGACCTCCCTTATTTATTATTTACCTTAAACAGGAGACATGCAAAATGATCTAAGACAATCATTGGATCCAACAAGAGGCTATGAAGCACACATACAGAAATAAGATAGAAAAACGAAGCAATATGGATACACCAACAAGACAAGTTCTTAGAAAATTGGTGTACGAAGATGTCAAGAATACTGATATACATGTGCGTAAAAAATAAAATGCTAAACGTGACAAATTTATATTTTTCGTTGCGAATCTATGAAATGTGTCAGATGTCTTAACTTACAGTACTAGTAAAGTTGTCTTAAGGAAAATGAGAATTATATTCTGTATGCGTCGACTTCACACTTAACAGCCATTTGGCCTAGTGTTGGCATAGACAAGATTCATTGTTTGATGATGGTACATATATCATGCTTTAAAATATATATCGTTTTCCGTTGTTGCAGGAGTATTGCTTCCTCTTTCATGGTCCATTAGAATGAAGATTGCATTTGGGGCTGCAAAAGGACTTGCTTTTCTCCATGAAGCTGAGAAACCTGTCATCTATCGCGATTTTAAGACCTCTAATATCTTATTAGACCCGGTAAGATTAGAAACTCCATAATCTGCAAATCAGTTTGGTTTCATCAAAAGAGTATAACGAGAAAATGGATGCATATTTGAGGCTACATAATAATGTCAACAAGATGTGATTTCTGGTTTTCCAAAAAATAGGGATGATAATTTTGGAGCTTTCACTTGACACACATGTCATACATCATACAATATCTTATTTATCTTTTTCTCTTCTATTGCATCATTTATTGAATTACATACCTAAGTTACTCCACTTAAAAACCACATCTAAGACTTGCTTAAAATTCACATTGAACACCATACGTGTATACTTGTGCAACAGATACTTTCATACTTGAATATTAGTCTCATCTTAGCACACCAGCTTTGTTAATTTGCCATTATGGTTTGTAAAACAGGACTACAATGCAAAGCTTTCGGATTTTGGACTTGCAAAAGATGGACCTGTAGGGGATAAATCTCACGTTTCTACCCGCATTATGGGAACTTACGGCTATGCAGCGCCAGAGTACATTATGACGGGTTTACTCTTTAATTCATCTCCTTTCTCCCTGAAACAGTATTATTCAGTTCAAATCAATTGTTTCTTTTTTCCCTTCCTATTGTCAAAATAAGTTCAAGCTTTCTTTACCTCTGATTGGAAGTGAATCTGTTCGCTTTCCTATTCTTATTTTTGAACCTCTAAAGCTTCCATATATTTTTACAGTTGCATGTTTTAGCCTACATGTGCTCAATCGTTTCATTCTCAAATCACATTTGGGCTAGTCCATTAGAGATCAATTTAGGGTTGTCAAATTCAGGACACGAGTGTTTGCCCAAACGTCTAAGTTTCATTGTCCCAATGCACTACCCACCCATTTTACAATCATGCCTCAAGACTCACTATGTTTCAAGATTTTCACGTGACGATGTGATTGTAAATACATTGAGACAAAGTGATAGAATTTTGGGGATAGGGGATCCCTCTTGCCCTTTTAAACCTGTCACCAAAATGATGCCCGTCTGTTTCTTTCTACCTATGCAGGCCACCTGACACCTAGGAGTGATGTTTACAGCTTTGGAGTGGTCCTTTTAGAACTTGTCACAGGCCGAAAATCTCTGGACAAGTCACGGCCAGCCCGCGAGCAGAACCTTGCAGACTGGGCCCTCCCTTTCCTTCGAGAGAAGAAGAAACTGCTCAACATTGTGGATCCAAGACTCGAGGGAGATTATCCAGTAAAAGGACTTCACAAGGCGGGCATGCTTGCTTATCACTGTCTCCACCGTAACCCCAAGGCACGACCGCTTATGCGAGACATCGTCGATTCATTGGAGCCTCTTCAGGTTCCTTCTTTTGAGGTTTCCGATGACAAGGCTACTTTGTCTGTGATCCGTGAGAATCCTATTGCAGATTTTCAAACAAAACAAGAGGCAAACTGATCCAATTCCATGTTGTTTTGGATTTTTATTTTTATTTTTTAACTCTGATGGAGAGTTTTTGCAACTTCACTATCTAGAACTTGTGTGTGTCTCTTTTGTGTGTTATCAAAAAAGAAAGCTAAGCCTTTTTCCTTTGAATTTTCTTTGGAACTATGGTTTTACAGTGACTTGACATGATGAGTGGGTCTTGAATTTTATGATTTGTCGACCCTCTTCCACTGGTTTCTTCGTTCGGGGCAAAAGAGTACTCAAATCATTTAGACTAGAAAAATCTTCCATTCACCGTCCGCTCACACGAATTGGATCTCATAGGGCGCGCACGGGGAATGAGGGCACCCCATCGCATCCACAAGTTTAGCTTGCCGTTTGCTAAGCTTGTGGTAAACCATGATGACGGCTGGAGTAGTTTTCGAAACAGCGAACTAAATTTAGGGCAATATCTACGATTCAGATTCTCTTCTCTTCTCTTCTGTTTTTCATATGTAGAAAGATAAATGAAACAGAAAAAGAAACATATACTAGCCAAAACTCATGTTATGTTATGCACGGATAAATTTAATTTTATATCGAAATTACAGAGGGAACTGGGCTTTGCTCGAGATTGAGAACATCTACCTATCTTAGCCCAACCCCTTTGGGAAATCGAAACCATTTGCCAAAAAAGTGAATACAATACACTTGAGCCCAGTCCAGTGGGCTAGCTTCAATCTTAACCAACCAACATTCAGTTCTATCATACACAACGAATTGGGCTCGTTGGGCAAGGTCATGAATACTACCCTTCCCTTCCCATCCCGTCCCATCCCATGGATCTAGTACATATATATTTTCCATTTTAGATTTATCGTTACAAATTACTTTTTATATACATACATATGCATATATATATTATTTCTTAACAAACAATTTAACATAACATAATTATTATCCATCAAAGATAGATAAAGATCTTATCTAGAGGAAATTTTAAAATAAAAAACAATAATTTTATCCTATCCTATCCTATGTAGGTGAAAAAAACGATGTGTGTAGATCATGCGGTGAGTAAGGTCATTAGTTTCACTGTAATTGAATCAAAATTATGGTTAAAAAACGTCTTTTATTTTTTTAACAAGAACTCATTTCATCTCTCAATTTTGACCCGAAAACAATAAAAACAGAAATAAATCATTCCTAGTCAATTAAACTGTAGCAAAGTTAATGAGTTGTTTGGTTCGCCATGCCATGC
>CM018912.1:20363787-20368787 GCA_009663005.1 Actinidia chinensis | reverse complement strand
GGCTTGAATTAGATTTAGTGTCCTTAAGTCATTTTACCCCTCGCACTTGTTATTTACGGAATATGACGTATAACTCACAGGATACAATACTTCGATCTTCTGATAGCAGTACTGCAAATCAGAAAAATACACCGAACGTTAAAATATTTTTTCTCTCTCAAATGTATACTAAATGCTGGATGATGTTATACAATTTCATAACTTTTAATCTCTGTTTTGATGCCTCTGAAATGCTGAATAATTGTGGATTTAAATAGAAGTTTTCATACCTCTTAAAAGATGTATGGTGTCTTTCTAGATGGTCACAACGCTTAGAAGAGGTACTCATTCGGCCAAAAGGCATCCATTCTGCCAAAAAGGCAACCATTCTGCAAGAAGACAACCATTCAACTAGAAGACACTCTTTCGTATAAATCCAGAACGTTGTGAACTTTTGCTAAGGAAAGAAAAAATTCAGGAAAGAAAATGTAATTTTTAACAGTTTAGAAATTAAAATATTTAAAAAAAAAATTAAAAAATTATTATTCATATAGCTCCAGCCCCAGCCCAGCTCGCGAACCGAACTGAGCGGCTGCAGTGCATTTGCATGTGGGTCAGAACTATGGATTAAATGAATCTAGCCTACTTTGTATATAACTCATCCCTTCTAAAAACTTGTGGTGCTCAAGGGCCCAATTTTTTAAAAGCAAACTTAAATTATATAAATTCACTAATTTTCTTTCATTTTTGTGGGATATAATTTTTTATCCCCATTTTTTTCTTTGCAATTATACTTATTTAAGAAGCAATTTCTCATTCAAATCAACTTGATTTTGTACAAATAAATACACTAAATTCATCTTATTTAGTGTATTAAACTTAATTAACTTTTAATTTCAAAATATATTCACAATACTTTATTAAAACTCAATTTCTAACATGTTCGGATAGTAGTATTGGTGTGGGATTAGCCCTTCTCATGTCCCCTAACCTTAGCTAATAACAAAACACTTGAACACTTTTCCAAGCAGCTTATTGTGCAAAACACTTTTCCAAGCTGTTTCTTGTACTTTCTAATCAACTTTTTTTTAAGGGATAATTACAGTATAGTATATTTTTTATAGAGGACTAAAAAAATCTTAAGTGCTTGATTTTTCTAACAAAAAATTCCTACTTTTATGTTGTTGTTTTACTCTCATTTAAAAAAAAATGAATTAACGATGGCACCTTCGATGGTGATGACGCTAGAGTTGGTGACGACAATGACGCCGGTGCTACAGCCGTTATCGATGAAGGTTACGACGACGACAGTGATGGCGACGAGATCGACGACGGTAAAGACGACATCAAAAACTAAAGAAAGAAAGAAATTATAAATAATATTTTTTTAATAATTTCAACCAATTCTCAAAAGATTCTTAGAATGAAAATGAAAAAAATCTAGTTATTTCAACAAATTCTCATATTGTGCATATTTATTGTATTTAACTCTTAGGATGATAAATTTATCATTCTATGCAAAACAAAATATAAAAAAAAACTTAAATTAAAATATATATAACAATAGTAAAATATTTGAGAGTACATGTTTAATTGAACATAAAATAAATTTTTTTATTCATAATACATTATATTTTTAGTTGAAAAACAGAGTGAGAAATTCATCATTCAAGAGAATCCACTCCACATGACCTAGATATAATTTTTAAATAAGTTAGAATTTATTTAAATCTCAAAGCCTCCTTTTTAAATTACATTGTACAATATCAAAGTTTTACTTTTTACTCCACCCATTAAATATCTATAGGGCTACCAATTCACTTTAAAGTAAAAATTCCTTATGCAAACTATCCAGTATATGCTACTAGACTCTTGGCACATAAGATGCATGTACAAAAGTACAATAAAAAAATTAAAAAATGAGTAATTTTTTTTTATGCGAAAAAAGTAGCTAATTAATTTTGAATAAAAAATTATTGATTGTATTACCATTTTTACCCTTCTCATTAGTAAGACAATTGTGACAAAATTTAAAAATAAGGATTACTCCAAACTTTTACAAATGACCCTAGTATTACCTTTATATAATCGTATAAATTGTTTGTTCTTTCAACGTTTCACTACTGCAATCAAAGCTGCGCCCTAAACACTCTTTTAATCAAAAAGCAACTGAACAATCGAAGGTTGTTTGCACCTTCAAGTTTCACTCCTCTTTTTGGAACTCAAAATCTCTTCTATTTTTTTTTCATTATTCTGCTTAGGTCTAAAAGTATTCCAATTACATATGTATATTATGTATGTAAGTTTCACATAAGGTGAAAAATCTTTATTATGTATTAGGATTTAGTACTTGGTAATATGGACAATTAATTTTGAGTATGGCTGCTATTGTACATATATTAAATATACGTAGATTAGTGATTTTATAGCGTATATTATTATTTCACATGATTTATTATTTTACTTTTTATAAAAAATAAAATCTTTAAATTGGATTCTACAATCTGTTCTATTATGATTTAACAACCTTGCTTGAGATCTAGTTTGAACTATGTCCACTTTCCCTAAAGAGAGAGAGGAAATACACTGGCACTGGTGTGTGAGCTGTATATTTTCAAGACACAATGGAACAATTTTATTTCCCAATTCTAGTTTACTTGGGAAATAGCAACACTGGGGGACTGGGGGGATTGAATCCTATATCATGTCATCCCATCTTCTGCTTCAAAATATGAATTCTCTTTTTTTTTTTTAATTGGGGATTGTAATTTGGACTTAAATATAGGTTTCCCATCTTTTCTCGTAGCTGGCCTTTTTTAAATTGAAAAAAACTTATTTTATTGTCATAGCGAATATAATGGTATAACTCGGCCAATTAAAGTAGCTTATTTCTTTGGGCCCTGTTTGGTGCTCTATTTTTTCCCAGTACTTGTCATTTCAACCCAGAATCATAAAAAAAAAAATGCAAGTTGCATAGCTAGTGCTCTCACACCGATAATATGAAGGGAAAAATTACAATCTAGTGGTATGACAAAGACTTTATATCAATTTAGTTATCTGACACAAAATAGTATCGTTAGTGGTGGTGACTATTAAATAATATCAATTACATGGTGAGGTGGTGGACGAAACAGTAATATTCCAACAAATTTTAAATCTTAAACATATTATCAAAACAAAAATAATATAAAAGTTTGAACATATCAATTAGCATTGTTTTATGATGTTTCGCACATAAATATGTGCAAGAACACACGCACACAGACCACCCTTCGATAAAGCAAACAGTTGAGAGAATGCATACCATTTTGGTCGCGATTAAAATTTGGTCCAAGTCTTTCCATCAATGCAACAAAAGACCAAAATGATTCTGACTCATCCCTCATTATGAACTGTATTGAGAATAGAAGATCGCTCATGCCTTATATGATAGAAGAGAGGTTTTGATTAGCATACATGTACAAAAATGCATACATTGCAGGAAAAATCTTTTGCACCATGCATTAGATGCATAAACAGGACTATAAGAACTATAACCTGGTTAGCGTAGCAGAAAACCATATTGTTATTTATTGCAAAGAACAGTGTATTGTAGTGAGAGCAAAGGATTGACACAATGGCAGACAAGGCATCAAGCCATATGAGATAAGGAACCATAGATCTTATTGTTCTATCATATTACCAGAATTTTTCAATCCTCTACAAGATCATTCAAGAAGAGAATAGGTCATTCAGAATAACAAGGACCCAGAATATGATCCCTCCTGAATGAAACAAGGAAGAATGATCACAATAATATTACCAGTTCTTAACCAGGCAAGAAAAGAAATTCAGTTCAAAATATCCATATTCATGTCTTCCTCCTCTCCCAAATCACCCAAAAACACAAATGCAAGATACAGATGAAAGAAGGAAAGTTTCTGGTGACTTCCCAGGTATTTTGTCATAGAGGTTTGGATAATAGTAAGACTCGCTCTCAATCAAGCTCAAACAAAGAAAATCTAATAATCTTGACGAAACAACAACCAACATTAACAGTTGCAAGTAATAATCTTTTTTAACGTAAACCAAGTTAAAGAAATTGGTCATATAGCTGCAAAGACATGGAAAACAAAGAAATTAATAACCCCGAATCTAAAATAGAAGACAACATTTCTTTCCATATTGTCTACTTCGATTTTCCCAGAAACCAAACAAAGGGTAGAGAAGCATTTACAAAGAAGTTACCTTGAGAAGATGTTTACAATCGTTGGTGATGAGAAGGATCCATTCTATCTGCTCAATCTCTTTTTATGCAGCTGGTGGTGATGAATCTTTATCCAGACTCGAGATTGAAATCAGAGAACTGGAGTTCCAAGTCGTGATAAAAAGAAAACTCTAAGTTGAATTAGTTAGAGATATTATCTAGCAGCACGCCTAAATCACAATAAAACCATATTAAATAGTCCAAAGATCATAATTTGACAATTATGTAAGATTTTCAAAAATGAAAGGAATGATTGAAGTGTACCACTTAAGTTGCACTACTACGCCGGTTAGATTCCACTGCAGAAGTGAGAAGAAGAAAATCTGAATCATATTCAGAATTGAGAAGCTCCAAGTCACAAAAGAAATGTTAAAAAACTTAATGGATGTGAGATATCGTTAATTGGTTGGGTAAATGAAAATATAAATATATTCAACAACCCAAAGATTATGATTTAATAGATTATATTGAAACAAACCCCTTCTAGGATCGTCACCACATGCAGTTTCAGAAGTGTGAAGCACGTCTTAATTACCTACAGAAGTCAAAAGTCCCCAGAAGCAAAAAAAAAAATAAAGACAAGGAATAAACATGGACATTCCTTTGCAATGGAGACTCAACTCTAATGCATTACTAGAGAGAGTATGGATCGAAGTCTCACATTGTCGCATCAGGTCCGTTGATGGTTCATTGATTGACTAAGATGCCTCCTAAGGTCCATCGACAGACTAAGATGCTCAATTAAGATCCAACAACTGACCAAGATGCCCTCTTT
>CM018912.1:20348787-20351287 GCA_009663005.1 Actinidia chinensis | reverse complement strand
ACTTTCTAAATAAATGTATTCTTGCTTAAAAAGCAACTAACCCATAAGTTTGTCTATAAATATTGTCTCTTGATCACAATGAATCTGCACCAAATCCACATACGGAAAAATGCTACTGACACCAATTACGTGATGAGAGTGGTAATATGGAGGGCTTTCAATTTCTTTTCCTATTACACCAAATACCTCAACCATGTCTTTGCTTCTTCACCTAAAGATGAACTACAATATCCTCTCTTTATTTTAGAGAACAAAAATTGAGCTGGATATATTTTACTATTATATACTCCTTGCAAATAATGAAATCCCTCAAAAGCTATGGGCATTCTCTTTTTAACACCAAAAGCTTACTTAATTGACATAAAATGCATACATGAAAGTGATCTTCATAAGGGCGGGCTGCAATAGCTTGCGTTGTGAATGGTGACCTACAATCAACAAAAACGAGAGACAAACACATAAGTAGGAGACTTACTAGTGGTCTACACCTTGTTGGACTTTTACAACTCTTAGGAGACTTACTAGTGGTCTACATCTTGTCAGAGTTCTGCTGCTCTTGAGCGAGATTGTTTTGTCAGCAGTAATAGGAGACTTAACTCAAGTCTACCCTTTCCAAACCCCAAACTTACCAATTTTTTTAACTTTTTTCCTCAAACATAAAATATAATCAATAATTATAAGTATTTATATGGGAGAGTAAGGCTAACAAAGGTAGATAAAAGAGGAAAATACAATTCAAAACTTGACCTGATAAATTTTTTATCCAAAATCATCACCTTAGACGCCAGGCGGATCCAATGCATTGCCCCCTTGCTGAAGGAAATGAAAAGAAAGTAGATATTCAGGCAATAAATTACACCAATAAGTTCAAAATAATTAAAATTAAATTGTAAAGCCACTAGTATCATTTCACCTTTCCCCAGTCATTGACAGTTGGGTGGTTGCAAGGGACCACTGCAATGGTAACGTAGAGGAAGAGATTGGTTCCTCTGTACCATCATCATGCAAAAGAATTGTATCAAAGCCCAAAAAACAATGTAGACTAAGCAATATGAATTAGCATCTCCTCACCATAATCCGCAAATAACTTTACCCATTATTGACTCAACAAATCTTCTTCAATAGCAAATCTTCAACTATTGGACCTTTCATAATTACACTTCAAGAAGGAATCTCCCAGTACATATTCATACCACATTCCAAAGGTTCTCTATTCTTGCTCAGTAGTGGCCTAACTTGGCCATATTATGCTGTTATTAAATCACAATCAAGGCATATAAAAATTGATGTAGTTCAAACTAAGTAACCAGTTAATACCAAGTAACTAATAGCCAAATTTGATATTTGACTTAAAAGAGCGGGGCAGATGACCTTCAAAATCACAAAATCATATAAATCAAATTCATTTAAAAAAAAAATCCAAAACAACATAGGCTTTTGAAAATCATCTTGAGTTAACAAGTGCATTGTTAACTGAATAATCATGGGTGGGAATCAGGGGATTGTTGCAAGGAGATTTTACTTGTGATGGTGGTTTGCTATTTTTTTGAGATGAAAGAAGGAAAACTGCCTTGACAATGGCCGCACGGTGAAGCATCGCCTTAGTGGAGAGAAATCAAAAGGGGCGTAAAATGATAGAGCAAGAGAGATGAGTAGGGGAGAGAGAGAGAAGAGAGAGAGAGGGGCCAGGTTTTTGAATTGCAAATTCCAATTGCCTGAAAGTTTATGTAATGGCTGAATCTTGACCGTATTTTTTATCCAACAACTTAGATCTATCAGCAATGTAAAGGTTGAGTAGACACATTTGGGCCGCAATTTGATGGATGAGAATGAACCTGACAGTGGAATTTAAGCCAAACTCAATTTTAGCTCTTAAAAGACAGTTTTTCTCCCAGTACATTTTGAACATACTGAACCATTTTAATATATAGAATAGTGAATTACCCGAACCTAAAGGCACTTCCCAAAGTAACCCGACCCACCACAGCCACAGCCATACCTAAAGGATATAAATGTAATATATTCTACCAGCAACAAAGAAAGTGAACCACAAAATTTTGAACTCTCCAGTAATGTGCTAGGTATAAAATTTAGTTTCATGTATTAATGAATTACTACTCATAGGCACTCCCAATCAATTACCTACTGTTTTGTAGATTTTTTTTCCTGATTGACCAGCAAGACCGCAAACAGCAGCCCCTCCCACAGCCCAGGTCCGAGCAACAAATCTGGCCAAGAAAGAAAACCAGCAAGCTCCCAACACACTCTGAAAGCCATTTAAAACAATCATGCAAAAAATTAGAACATGCCCAAAAGTAGAACTTTAATCTCTATAGTATTTAGCTTGTAGTAAAATGCTTCAAACAAAGTAAGATCCCTAGAAAGGAAATGAAAGAGATTAGATATGGTTAATGCAATAGACATTCTCAAGAAATTAAGGTATTTTTGAACAAAAAATGAACCTTTTATTTTCTTAATCTTATAATTAAACCAAAAAAAG
>CM018912.1:20196287-20198787 GCA_009663005.1 Actinidia chinensis | reverse complement strand
CGTCATAATTAGTACATAATCGCCCCCCTTCTTTGACCTTATAGATTTTTTGAGGGGGTTGGATTTCACGACACCTCAGAGATACTAGATTCTTCGTTCTCTCTCACCACCTTCTCATTGACAGCTCGCACTAGATTCAACTTCATTTTCTCTTGGACTGACACTTCCTGGACTGACTTAGACTGAGTCCTCCCCTAGCTGGGCTTTGAGGATTCAACCTTGTCATCCTTGATATCCTCCCACAGAGGGATCTTCACACCGCAAGGATTCATAGTTATCGTAGGCTCATCCACCGATAGCTCCGCAAAAAAAAAAAAACTTAAATAAATGGGCTTTAGCCACATCAAAGGGCCTCTCCGATTCATCCATTATCATCTCCTCTCCTCCCCTGATAGCCTTCATGCACTGATGATATCTAGAGGGGATCACACCATAACGATGTTGCCATGTCCTGCCCAGGATTAAATATGATAGTCTTTGCATTGATGACGTGAAACTTTTTTGTAGAGCGGATGTTCCCCGCCGTCAAGTCCACAGAGATATAGCCTAAGGACTTCTTCTTGTCACTGCCAAACCCAAAAATGGTTATAGGCTATTTCGCCATATGATTGTCAAGAATTCCCGTGAGACGGAAGGTGGAGAGAGGCATAACGTTGATGGATGATCCGCCATCAAGGAATGCTCTTTTGAACTCCACTCTGTTTTATGTGGGCTGTAACATATAGCAGTCCATTGTGGGGGAAAAGGGTACTTTTGATCAGCCTCCAAAAAGGTAATTGTATTGGCACGTTTGCGCACAGTGCATGGCAAAGACCCATCAACGGCCATACACCTTTCGTTGTGCACCATTGCAATGTCAACAATCGCCTTGGTGATCTCCAACCTCGCTGGTTGAGACAAATGAACTTCGTTGACCCTTGAAGTGTCTTGGGATAAGCATCCAAGTCAGGTTCCACTCTCTTTCTACAATCGCAATCTACTCATCTTCGTCAAAGAAAGAAATCATGTTCATCCCATAACTCCACTCCTCAGCTTCGTAATACTCAGCGAACTTAGACTGTCATTCACTGTCCTCATCCACAAAACTCGTGTATTAGCATCAACACGTTTTGTCTATTTTGATGATTTGTATAGGGCATCTTTCTCACATCTTCCGCATCACCTTTCTCCATGAACTTCAGCTCTTGCGCTTTCACCTTGCACTAAAACATATTGTGTAGGGTACAAAGTTTGCACTGTTGTGCCCGTCGTCTGGTGATAAACACAATAATCATGGCCATCCATGTCCTTCTTTGATGGCAACACCTCCACCTGAGGTAGTGTGATCTGGCCATCAGCCACTCACTCTCTCACCAAAGCTTTTACTTCTTTGAGCAAGGGTAAGGAGGTGGATCATTAAACTGCTTCGTGGGCCTTTTGCCCTAACTATCCTCCCCTTGCAACTTCCGCTTTGTAACAGTGGAAGTGGAAGACACCTGGCTCTTCCACGAGACCTAGGCTTCCATGGTACAAGATTCGTCAGAATACGAATCACTGGTTTTAGGTTCCTCGCAGCCTCTATCAACTGTAAGAATGTCACCAAGTTCAAGTTCACCAAACATTTCTTGAACTCACGTAGAGTTCCATCAATACAAACTAGTACCAAGTATGCCGCATCAACTGGCTCGTGGCATAAACTGCTTTGTCTTGAAACCTCTTTATATAATCGATTAGATCCTCCCCCAATCATTGATTTTCGCAGAGCAACATCAGCATGGTGACTCTCTCAGCCACTTGAAAAAAATTGGCCAGAAACTTTGTGACCATGTCTTCCTATAACAACACAGATTGTGGAGCGAGATTAACATACCAACTGCAAGCTCTGTCGGTGAGAGGCTTAAAGAATTCTATCAACAGAAGACTCCATAGGGACTCAATGTCCCAATGAATCTAACTGCATGCTCTAGGGCATTGCCATTATTTCCATTAAACTTCTGGAGTTCAACAGGGTATGAGGGTAGGACATTTGGGTCTAGTAACGTAGGGATGTTTTTTTCCTGTAGCGCTCTTGACGAATCAAAGTCGGCACATCCGCTGCAATAAGATTTGTTGTAGGATTGGTGACAGTATTTTGGATAGTGGGATTGGGATTGGGGTTTGAAGTAGAAGCAATGATGGATGGATGAGTATTTAGCGTTCCGAGATTCGGAATTGAGAGTGGAGGAGGTAATTCCTAGTTCAGAGTAGGGTTTTGAGCTAGAGCAAGGGTGATATATAGATTTTTTAAGTTGTTTTGGTTGGGCTGGTCGTGGTGGTGGTGGTGGTGGTGGTGGGATGGGATTCGTGATGGGTGGAATTTGGGCTCTATTTTGGGCTTGGTCAAAGCACGAATTGCCGTCAGGATCTCAGTCTGAGTATTCTAAATGGCCTGTTACACCTCAATAGTTATGTCAACCTAAACAGGCCTCCTAATCAAGGAGGTCTGCCTTTGAGCTTTTCTCATTCTTTCTCCACCAACACC
>CM018912.1:20111287-20121287 GCA_009663005.1 Actinidia chinensis | reverse complement strand
TCCGATGTTTTCATTGCAATGAAGTGGGTAACATCAAAAGGAATTCTCTGAGACTAAGTACTAGGGCAATAGTACCGAGGGGAGGTAATGGAGGAGGAAATGCAAGGCCGGGAGGAAATCAATAAGGGAGCCAGGGGAATAGAGATGGCAACGAAAATGAGCAGAGGTAGGGTTGAGTTTTTGCACTTATCCCAGGCGATGCGAGGAACAACAAGGTGGTCATTGCAGTAACGTGCTAGTTTGCTCCTTCTGTGCTTATGCTTTATTTGACACGAGATCTTCACATACGTTTGTGTCCACATAATTTGCCAAAAAAATGAATAAGGAACACGAACTATTAGGTTATGAGTTAGCAGTGTCATAACCTACAAATAAGTACATGATTTGCTCAACAGTATATGGAGACTGTAGTGTTTGTATTGATGATACGGTTATATCTACAAACTTGATACCTTTGGAGATACGACACTTCGATGTCATATTTGAAAAGGATTGGTTGTCCAAAAATTGGGCCATGTTCCACTATCCAAATAAATGTGTAACCTTTAGGAACTTAGAACGAAAAGAAGTCCAATTTGAGGGAGATAGGATAAACATTCTCCTATATTTTGTGTCCATGGCTTGTGCTCAACGAATCTTACGAAAAGGTTGTTGGGAATATCTTTGTAGTGTGGTGTCATTTTCATTAGAAAATTTTTCTACAATAGACATTCTTGTAGTCTGTGATTTTCTTAAGGTATTTCCTGAGGAGTTACCAAGATTTGTTCAGGACTTCTCAAAAATTGCGGTATCATTGATTGAGTTAACTCGCAAGGAGAACCATTCGTTTGGACAGAGAAACGTGAATGAGGCTTTTAAGATTTGAAAAAGAGGCTTACTATGGCGCCAATACTTACACTACTGGAGGGCATAGAAGGATTTTCCAGCAATGCATCACACCAAAGGCTTAGATGCGTTTTAATGCAACATGGGAAGAATTATCGCTTACGCGTCATGACAATTGAAGCCACACGAGAAGAACTATCCTACTCATGACCTAGAGTTAGAGGTAGTGATCTTCGCTTTGAAGATTTGGCAACATTATTTGTATAGAGTAAAATGCGAGGTCTACACCAAACATAAAAGCTTGAAGTACATATATACGCAGAATGAGCTAAATCTTAGACAACTAAGATGGTTAAAACTGATGAAGGATTACAACATCAACATTCAATATCATTCAAGAAAGGCAAACATTATAGCAGACACTTTGAGTCGAAAGGCAACCAGGAAGTTAAACACTCTATTAACGGAGCAACGAAGTCTACTCAGAGAAATGAAGGAGTTTGAACTAGAAGTAGTAACTCGAGGAAGATAAGGCATTTATGTAGAAAAGGTTACGAAGTCGACAATCTTGGAAGAGATCAAATTAAGGAAAATAGAGGACCCCAATCTCAAGAAGATTCACAACAAACTTGGAAATGAAACCAAATTTGGAGTTTAAAATGATCGATGACATTTTTAAATTTCAAAATAGAATATGCATACCAGACGTTTCCGACATCAAGCAACAGATAATGGAAGAGGAACACAAGTCAAAGTGGGTAATTCATCCGGGAATGATGAAGACGTATCAAGACTTGAATAAGATGTATTAGTGGATGGGCATGAAGCGAGACATCAAGGAGTATGTTAACCGATGTTTGCAATGTTAGCGGATCAAGGTTGTACGCCAGAAGCCAACGGGACTACTTTAACCACTATTGGTATCGAAGTGGAAATGGGAGGATATCACGATGGATTACGTAGTAGGCTTTCCTCATACGATGAAGGAGAAAACTTTATCCCAATTAGGAATACACAGACGATGGATCAAATGGTGGCTACCTACCTGAAAGAGATCATACGATTGCATAGAGCTTTAGTATCAATCATATCAGATCGAGATCCAAGATTCATATCGAGATTTTGGAAATCGTTACAAAGGCCAATAGGGACGAATTTGAATTTAAACACTGCTTTTCACCCGCACATTGACAAACAATCGAAAAGGACTATACAAATGTTAGAAGATTTACTATGAACATGCATGATGGAATTCCAAGGTAGCTGGGAAGAACATCTAACTTTGGTGGAATTCATTACTATAATACCTACCAGATGGGTATCGGCATGGCACCTTTCGAGTCTTTATATGGCAACAAATGCAGGTCACCGTCTTGTTGGACGAAGGTTGGAGAGACAGAAATTAGTGGACCAGATATTGTGCTGGAGACCACAGAGAAGGTCAGGGTCATTCAAGAGAGGTTGAAAGTTGCACAAGATCGGCAAAAAAGCTATGCAAATGCAAATAAAAGAGAGCTAGATTTCGAAGAAGGCGATTGGGTATTCTTGAAGATCTCACCAACGAAAGAAATTGTAAGATTTGGGAAGAGAAAAAAACTAAATCCACGTTATGTTGGACCATTCAAAATTCTTGAAAAGATAGGACCAGTGGCATATCAATTTGCATTAACCCCAGAACTTGCAAATGTTCACGACGTCTTTCACGTATCCATGCTTATGAAGTATGTTGCAGATCTAACTCACATGTTAGAACACTCACCGATGGAGTTAGAGAAGAATTTACAATACGAAGAATGACCAATGAGAATCATGGATACCAAGTAAAACAACTTAGAAGCAAAGTCATTCCATTGGTCAAAGTTTGGTGTGAGAATCAATTGACAGGAGTAGCAACCTAGAAGAAAGAGAATGATATGCGACATAAATACCCGTATCTCTTTGAATCAGATGTAACTTAAACTTATACCTAGTTACCTTGTCATTAGTAGGATTGTTAATATAAATCGAGTCGAACCATGGACATGATATAGTTAATGATAGAGACACAATGTAGATCAAATTTGGAGGACCAAACTTCATAAAGTGGGGAGAATATAATACCCCGACCCTTAATTATTTTTACATTATTAAAGTAAGAAAAAATATATAAATACACTAATAGAATTTTAGTAATTTTTACCCAAAAAGATTTTATGATAAAACAGAACAGAAAGCTGAGCACATGTTCCACTTTTTGAAACACATGTCAGCCATACATGGAATGGACCATGTGGACCACATGGTGAGGGTTACTTAACACCCACCCCACCAACTAAGTCCAAAGATTTGGACTTAGGTTGCTTGCCAAGGAGAGAGAGAGAGAGAAAGAGGGAAAAAGAGGAAGAGGAAAAGAGAGAGAAAGAGTGCTGCGAAAAATAAAAAAAGAAGAAGAGGAAGAGAAAGAAGAAGAAAAAAAGGGAAAAAGATAGAAAAATAGAAATAGAGCAAAATTCTCCTACGTTCCAGGTAATTCATTTTTTAGCCTTTTAGTTTTTATAATCTTCGTACACTTCGGAAAACACATAATCATCTCATCTAGGAGTAATATGCTATATAATAGAATAAAGTCTAAAATACATTGAGAATACGACACGTGTACACCATGTTAGAATTGAAATCTAAGTAGAAGTTAAGTCCCATTTTTCGTCAAAACAGTTAGTTAGTATTTTGGGCATAAATACCATATATGACAACCTTTTGTCTTATCCCCGACCGGTTCAGGTTTTCTCCAATCGGACTAGCTTTTCAACAAACCTACTGTCTTGTACCTGACCGATCCAACTTTTGCCCGACCGGTCCTACTAGTTTGTCCCCGACTGGTCCATCTCTTCCCCGACCGGTTCAGCTTTTTTAGTAAACCTACTATTTTTTTTGACTGATCTAGCTTTTTCCCAATCGGTCGAACTTTTTCCTGACCAGTCGAGGCTTGATAGCCCCAGCTTTTGGCCAACTGTTGTCCTAGTTTTGGCTCAGTCCTCTGCCAATATACTTATTTCTATTGAAAATATTTAAGTACAGTTCTTTTACTTTAAGTTTATAATGTAAATAAGAAAATACCGCCCATTTGGATTCAATAAAAAATATAAAAAATATATAATTAACACTAAATCGAAAGGTAAAATTTTAATTTTAGTACAAAAATATTTTTTTGCAATTATTTTTTAAAATGATTCTTCTTGTTATGGAAGGTATATCTTGCAATAAAAATCCTATAAAATCAGTTTTGACTACACAAGGTATAAAGAAAAATAACTGAAAAAATATTTTGAAGAAAATAATATTTTAAAATTTTATTTTTTCACACTTAGCCAATTTTTAACGAATGATAGTTTTCAAGAAAACTTGTCCCTTTTGATACCCTATACAATTTCAAGTTTTGAACTTGAAAATACCATTAATCAATCCTAAATAACTATTAAAACCATTTTAAAAGAGAGAAGAAATTAGTTCAAATCAAGGTTTGGAAGGGGACATAATGCTTGAACCAAGCCAATAGATTTAGCCCTCCATTGGTGTAGAGTTTTCAATCATGTGTGCAAGATAAACTAATAAGCAAAAGAACTTAACCAAGAACGAAAAAGGAATTAATACTAGGCCATGATAGAATGAAAAACTAATTAGCATAAATGAATTTGACACTTTAATATAAAACTTACAACCATGAAATGAAGTCGCTTCAAGGAATTCCAAGTCTTGAAATAGGAACAAGATATCTCTTCCTTCCTCTCCAATCTCTCTCTAGCTATATACTAAAAACTACTTTTAAACTAAGAGAAAAATAAAAGTGTAAAAACTCCTAAAACTAAGGAGATAAAAAGCTATCTTCTAAGAAGTGTGAGAGAGCATTTTAAAGGCTAAGAAAGCTCCTAAAACTTTCAAAAATATGCTTTTACCAACAAGCTACCTCTAACTTTGTCCAAAATCTATCTCTGACTTTGCCCAAAAGCTATCTTTTGGCCCAATCACTCTTTGTCTCTTAAATCAACAAGCTACCTCTAACTTTTTCCAAAAGCTATCTCTGATTTTACCCAAAAGTTATCTTTTACACTTCAAAGGAGTGGGTTTGATATGACCAAATAGTGGGGAGAATGCATGCTTCACAACTGAACTTTAGTGCACTGATGTTGTTCAACCGGTTGAGATAATTCCTCAACCGATTGAACTTTAAGTTTTAGTGTTTTTACTTCTAGTGAATCGGTTGAAGCTTCAGGTTCAACCGATTGAGTTTTGAGAATTGTCAACTCTTTTGCTCCAAATCATCTCTTCTCACATCTTGCTCTCATCAGATCTTCTTTATGCTCATTTTGTTCTGCAAAACGTATTTAAAACACTTGAGCCAAATAATGGTTTACTTGAACAGATAATGCACGCAATAATGCTAAAATGCAGGAGAATTTAGCTGATAAATTGCAATAAAATATGTGAATCATCCACTAGATGAGAAGACCACCTCAAGGCAGAAAGAAGGGAAAACTTATTGAATCCTAGACTGAGGTAAAGAGCCAAAGAGATAGCAAAATTGTGGCATCGGGAAAACAAAAGTTAGCACCGAGCCGAAATGCCTTTGAAGGGGATCTGCATGAGACCCTCAATGCCAAACGAAGCTGGGATGGAGATCTACGGGCAAAGTTGCTTGCTAGGGCAACATTGGCCGCAAAAAACATCATCTCGAAAAAGTCAGTAACCAAGACTACCAGGTCCATGCCAAAAGAACAACTCCCGAGATACCAAACTCTTTTGTCACCCTAGATTGACGAATGGATACCTCAAATAAGTTCAACCCCCAAAGTTTATAATATACGATGGAAAGTTGGATCCAAGGTCACACATCAGTTATTTCAAGCAGATAATGGTAGTTTGGAATCATTTCGATGCACTCATGTGCAGGATTTTTCAATCAAGCCTGGGTGATCTTAGGCTGAAATGGTTTGACAAGCTTCCAATCAGGTTCATCAAGAGCTTCTACCAACTTTTTGAGTCATTTGTCGCTTGGTTCGTTATCAACACCAAAGCACCTAGGGGTATTAACTCTTTTCTGACGCTTCACAAAAGGGAAAACGAAACGTTCTGCAACTACAGCAAATGCTATTGGGAGCTTTATAATACAATTGAGGAGTTCTCAAAAGAGTTCGCCATGGTAAATTATAAGCTCAAACTGACCCCAGGTGAGAAATTACAAGAAGACCTGACGCTTAATCCCCCTATCGAATCAACAACGAGTCGAGTATGAAGTTTTCATATTTTTAGTGATTCAAAGCTAGTTGTCAACTAGGTAATTGGAAAATTTGAAGCTCAGGGGAGCCAAGATGGCTAAGTACTTGGCAATCGCGAAGACCCTCATTGAATGTAGAGCAGTTCAAATCGAGTAGGAGGGGAGGAATTTAAATTCACATGTAGATGCACGACTGGGCATCGATTTTTGAAGGAAAAACTATACGGACCATCGCAGTCAATCTAATCTCGATTCCCAGCCATGAAGTCCATCAGGAAACTATTCAAGTCAACACTAAGATGGGACCGTTTTGGATAGACTAGATAGTGGATTTTTTATGCCATGATAAACTACCCGAAGATAAGAGGGAAGCACAAAAGCTTCGAGTAAGAGCAATACATTTTTGGATCTCCTCCATGGGAGACTTATACAAAAGATCTTACTTGGGGCCATACCTATTGTGTGTTCACCCAAGCTTGGTTAAAGACATGATGTTCAAAATTCATGAAGGAATGTGCAGATTGCACTTAAGGGGAAGATTATTGGCCCACTAAGTGCTGACTCAAGAGTATTAGTGGCCCTGCATGCAAAATGATGCCCAAGTGTACATCCATAAATGCATAAAGTGTCAATTATTCTCCCCTTTCATTTACCAACCAACTAGGGACTCGACTTCTTTCACTAGTCCATGACCTTTTGCCCAATGGGGAATGGACATTGTGGGAGTCTTGCTCTAAGCTTCGGAGAATAAGAAATTTTTACTGGCAACCACAGATTAATTCATTAAGTGGGTGAAAGCCGAATCATTGGCCCAAATTAGAGAAGTGGATGTAATCAGATTCATCTGCAGAAATATCCCATCAAGGTTCAGCATCTCTAGAGCATTCATATCAGACAATAGAATGTAGTTCGTGGGCTAGAAAGTTAAGAACTTATTGGGTCAGCTTAAGATTGAATTGTACAACTCAACACCAAGCTACTCGTAGTACAACGACAAGCTAAGGCGACCAATAAGACAATCATGAACGTGATCAAAAAGAGGTTTGAAAAAGCCAAAGGCAAGTGGTCAAGGAACTTCCAAACATTTTGTGGGCCTATCGAACTACACCGTGGAAAGTAACGAACAAAATGCCTTACTCTTTGGCTTTTGATTTCGAAGTTGTAATCCCATTGGAGGTCGATTTACCCATAATACGAACTGATGCTTATGATGACACCGACAATAAAGAAGTTTTAGCTCGGGACCTTGACCTTGCCAACGAAGGAAGAGAAAGTCAATTATTAGAACAGATGACCAATTATCAAAAACAACTGGAAAAGATGTACATCCAAAAAGTCCAACACAAAGAATTCTTTGTCCGAGACCTCATTTTGAGAAAAGTTATTAGAAATACTAAAGACCTTGTGGACGGAAAGCTCGATCCCAATTGGGAAGGTTCATACAAGATAACTAAGCTTGCTAGCATGGGTGCTTATCATCTTGAGGACCTAGAGGGCAAGCAAGTCCCGAGACCTTGGAACTCCAACACCTTCAGGACTACCATTAAAATGTAACTTATTTGTACCGAGCTTGTATTTATAAAAGTGCATTAAATTATCTATTGTCAAATCCCTGTTTGCCACATTTGATAAATATAGATATTCTTAACTATGTAAATAGTCTATCATTTTAATGACTTTTTGACTTCTAAGTTTTTTGTAATGTACATACCTCAGCTAAAGTTTCATATTTTGATGTCATGAGTTTGCAAAAAAAAATTCAAGTACAAAAGGTTTTAAAGCAGCATGATTAATCGCCAACTTGTTCAAGCATGAGCTTGAAATGTCTTAAAATAGCGCAAGATTAGTCACCATGCTTCTCAAGCACAAGATTGAGATCATAAAGCAGCGTGACTAATCGTCGATCTACTCAAGTAAGAACTTGAGAAGTTTTAACGCAACGCGAGACTAGTTGCAATTGAGCTGCTCAAGTATGAGCTAGATATTTCATGAAGTAGCATGACTAATCGCCGACCTACTCAAGCATGATCTTGAGATGTCCTAAAGTGTTCAGTTTTGAATAAAACCATCACCTACGCTATTGCATGCAGAACCTTAAAAAATCGCTAAGGCATGGACATAACTCATTGATGAGTTGCCTAAGTACCGAGCTCAAGAGCATTAGGAGCAAACTCAAGGCATGCAAAAACAACAAATATTCATTAAGGCATGCAGAGATTGTTTAACCGAGGTGGGACAACTTAAATGGGAAGCTGCATCTACGTTATAGGCATGCAAACAACAAGTATTCGCTAAGGCATGATAAAGCTTGCTCTCTAAGATGTCTGACCACCGAGCTCCGAAATGTCAAACCAAGGCAATGCAGAAAGTAGATATGCACTAAGGCATTGACAAACTATGTAAACACTGAGCTCGGAGGTCCTAAAGAATCCAACATGCAATGGCTTGGTATATTTTGTATTTTGGGGATCTAGGAGAGATGCGGTCCCTATCTAGTCCCTCAACTTTTCCATCCTGGCATCCTCTATTTTTAGTTGCTATTTGTCACTTGCCATTATAAAACATTATTTGGAGACCTTCCGGTCACCTCTTACCTCGCCTATCCCATTAGTGGTCAGGAATTTCATCACTAGATTAAAGGTAAAGATGATGACTTTGGTTTTGCCCAACGTGGGGTGACCTAGAATGGCGTTGTAAGGCGAGGGGCAATCCACAACTATAAAATCTTGCCACACTATCATTTGGTTCGGCTTTGTCCCCATAGTCAAAGGCAGTTTGATCCACCCTATTGGATGGATTGATCCTCCCCCAAACCCATATTAGGGGAGTGTAAAATGAATAAAACTTGTCTTACCCAATCTTCATTTTATTGAAAGCCGAGATGAATAAGATGTCAGCAAAACTTTCATTATCGATCAGAATCCTATGAACATTGAAATTGGCGATAGTGGTGGACAGGATCAGAGTGTCGTCATGGGGAAGATAAAGACCTCTTAAATCATCATTAGTGAAAGTGATGGGAGGAGTCATCTCAATCATGGGTAAGGAGAGATTATAGACTTCCTCTTCTGCTTGCCCCTTTTCTTCTTGAACGTGTCTCTTCCTTGACGACAATGAATATACTCTTGATCTAAAACCTCCATGGATGGGTTGGATATCACCGACGATAGGCCTATTATCAATTTACCCTCTTTTAAGCATGGCTAGCAGGCGATCGACCATGAACTCTCTCAAGTACCCCCTCTTGATCAAATTAGGTATTTGCTTATTTAACTGAAAATAGTCTTCTATGTTATGACCATCATCCCTGTGGAATTTACAATATTTGTTCTCGTTTCTCTAGAGGGGATTGGTCTTAATTTTTCCAGGCCAATCTCCATAAGTACTTGGGCGATAGGGGCGTTGAGAGGTGGTAGTAGTACCTCAGTTCGACGATGAGGAGTCTGAGGGCGTCGATCGTTGATCTGCCTCCTAGCATCCCGCTCGGGCTTCCTTGGTTTTAGGTCACCCCTATAATCCATCCTTTGCGAATCAGGTTCCTTTCTTTTGTGATCTTTCTTCCCTTGACTTCTTCACTTGGCTTTGGCCAATGCTTAGGCAGCAATATACTTATCAACTTTAGCTTGGAGTGCCGACAAGTTTTCTGGTACATACTTTGATAAAGAATGAAATAATGGACCAAAACAGAGTCCATCCATCATCGTCATGACTATCACCTTGTCACTAAGGTCCTCCACTTCAAGGACAGCCTGGTTGAATTGTCTGACGTAATCCTTCAGGCTTTTCCCATCCTTCTAATGGACAGTGAAGAGGTGGGAGGCATTCTTTTGTTTGACCCTGTAGCTTAAAGAATTGGCGATAAAAAACCTGCTCAAGTTGCCAAATGAGTTAATGATTCTCGGTGATAGCGTCTAAACCATGACC
>CM018912.1:19981287-19986287 GCA_009663005.1 Actinidia chinensis | reverse complement strand
GGATATATGCACTCGTTTAAAAAAAATAACTAGGGGAGTGGAAACTTTTTGTTTCCCACACAAATGGGCTTTGTTATATTGTTATTTGACTGGAAAAAAAACACCACTTAAGAACGCCTAAAGATAGAGGTAAGCACATCCCATTCCCCCCTCAGGATGCACTATGGCGGATCAAGAAAATAACCTAGGGATGTATCCCATTGGCATCTCAAGAATAGGGGGACATATGATGCAGGAAGAACATCAACCAAAATAGAAGGCACAATGTATCTTTTGGATCCATACGTAAATTAAGCCCACAGTTCCTCTCAAGTACAACTGTAGTAGTGTTGACATAGAGTTTCTACAACGGAGGTATAATTTAGCATGAAGCTCCAAATTCAGTGCTCCAATTGTTTGCTACTTTGGCTGCTATATTTAGCTATAGCTCAATTTTGGAAATATATCTTCTCTCTGTCTCTTTCATGATGGGGCCTCAAATGGCATCTTGCTTAAGCTTTTTGTGAAGAAAATTGAAGAAATAACATTTGCACCATTGGAGCAACATTTGGCTTTAGCAATTTGGCACTTCATTGTCAAATTTTAGCTTTAGCAACGTATTTAGCTACTTAACCTGGAGATGCACTTACTTATCGGTTCAAGAAGAAGAAGGTTGACTTATCTTATATAATGAATATGGAAATAAACTAGCAGGTTTTTGGATAGCTATAAGTTTCTTATTACTATATTATTAACCACCAACTTGATGTTAAACTAAGCGTGAGGTGAGGCCCGTGAGGGTAAAACAGACTAAGATGAAATTAGGGTGAAGAAGTCAGCCAAAATGCATGAAGCGCGCTCCTCAGGCCTAAGCGCAAGGCACGAGAAGCATGCAAGTCTTTTCACTCGTTTAGGACTTGAAATTCAATTTTGGTCATTTACTGTGAGGACTATCTAACACCTAATGTGAACGCAATACACCCAATTATATTCTTTGGTTTCCCTAGTTCTATTTCATAAGCCAGTACCACAGTCCAGACCGTTGAAGACTTGGATTGGAGATCCTCTCTCTCTCTCTCTCTGTCTCTCCAATATAGAGTAAAAGGTCAATTCCTTCACCTCCTATATCTGCCTTTTATTCTTTGAATTTAAGTGCTTCAAATCTCTATTTCTTCTACTTAGTTTCTACAACTTGTGCCTCACATGAGAAGCGCGCTTCGTCTTGCACCACGAACTTGTTAAAACATTGCACCAACTTATCTAAAAGCTTAAACTCATAGAGAGATGGGAAACTTTTTCATTTACATCTTCAACAAGTTCCCTCAAATATGGCCAGACTCTCCTCCGTAAAGAGGTCAGACATGAGCAACATATTTTAATTAGAGATTTAAACATGGGAATTCTTGCTTGCACGAATACCCTATGAAACTGTGTCAAACCCAAAAATTAAGCCATTAGGTGGAGAGATCTCAACATTATACTAAGTCATAACTTATTCAACATCAAAGCAATGTGGGACTAATACTCTAACAACCCCATCCCCCCTTCACGTGCACTTTCTTTGTAGTATGTTATGTGTAGCCACTTTTTTGGTCTTTCATCATGCAATTCTTTTCTTGGGTCTGTCATCATGGGGTGTGAGCTTTTTTTAACTTGGGGTGGAATGGGTCTAGCTCTAATGCAATATTAAATTGTTTGGCACCAATTCATCTAAATGCTTATACTGTTACAGGGAGGTGGGCAACTTTATTTATTTATATCTTGAACACTTATCGAACCGGAGAAGAAAGAAGAAAGATCAGAAAAGTACCTGCAACTTTTCGACAATGAACAAATAACACCATCTCCTCCAGGGTGGACAGCCATTCGGTAAGGCAAATCAGAACCAGTTCCTAGCTTTGTCACCTAAAATAAAATATAGCCAAAGGCAACCAACCATAAAGCAAAATTTGTAAACCACGCAAAGGCTGTGCAACTAAGACTCACATCACAAAATTAAAAGTTGTCTTAGAAGTGGTGGATACAGCTATGGACCAAGAGAGGCCTCAACCACCCCCAACTTGGAAGTCCATGGCCCAGAGAGCCCAAGCCCAAGCCCAACCCAAGCCCAGGATAGGATGGGTTGGTCTTGGGTCCAATTTTGAAGCCCGTGACCCGGCCCGTGGCCCGGCCTGTGACCCAGTCTGAAGGCCCGGCCCCTGGCCCAACTCGAATGCATTAATTTTTTACAACATTTTATATTTTATATGTAAAGAATCAATATCTATAGATGATTTCATGTAATTACGCATTAATTTTTTCATATTTGATATTTTAGTCTTTTAATTTGGAATAAAATTTAGTTTAAAAAAAATATTTAAAGGCTCGTAGGCCTAAGCCCGTGGACAGGGCTTGGGTCTCATCTTTTAGGCCCATGCGCAGGTCCGGCCCGGCTCGTTGACCGGTCAAAGCCCATCGAGCTTGGTCCGGCCCGACAAAAAAAGCAATTCCTTATTTGTCTAATGCCGGTAACTCATGCTCAAAGTTCAATCAACAAATTGTTACTGGCGTTAGTGGACAACATGATCTGATCACAGACAGTCATCAAGCGTGATACTAAAATCTTCCATTATAATCAAATTGATGATGGTACCACATAAACTCTCCCAAGGTGTCCAAACAAAGTTTTTTTAGTAGTTGATATAAGCTTAAACATTAGCAAATATATCAAAGTTAGGCACTGCATGAATCAAGTTTAGTCTCCTGAGGCAAGTCAAGATCCGGCTTAAGTCAACAAAACTATAGCAAAGCTGAATAGAATGGAGCTAGGAGATCATCTATCCTATCTATACACGGATAATTCCCATGTTATCCAACTCATATACACATATAATGTGAATTTATAAATAGGAACATATGCATTCATATGCCAACAGTGGCGACTCCAAGAACTTTCGTAGATGAGGTTTATTCAATATCATAAATTCTACCAATTCTATCATAAGGAAAATAAAAGTTATGTACTATTGCGCAGTTAATCATCTATTTCCAACAATCTGCAGACTCATTTAAACTACTCAAATTATAAGTAAAAGATTTAAATATATTGATACTATTGTTTTGACATAAAAACACACATAAGCATGAACTTTTACAATTGCATTCAACAATCTTCATGTTTTGAAATCATTGCATAATTAACTCCATACGCATGAACTTTTACAATTTGCATTTGACGATTCTTCATGTTTTAAAATGATTGCATAACAACGCCATCACCAATAGTATCAAAGATAACTTTTCCAATATATGTGACTAAACAATCATTGATCCATGATCCCATTCGGTAATGTAGCTGACTCCTTCAAAATTTGATTGCCCAAAAAACTATTTCTTCACAACTAGTAAAGTTTGCCAAAAAAGATCTCCAACCCAATTCTTTGGGACACAAAATAATATTTTTGTACAAAAAGTGATTTTAGATCATATTACTATTAGTACAAAATCCAACCAGATTTATTAGTGTCTATCTCTATTTTTCAAAAAAAAAAAAAAGCATCTCTTATTTCTCTCCAAAACTCAATCATTTCCCACTTTTCCTCCTCAAATTATTAGATTTCAAAACATTTGTTAAATACACATCGAACATTGGTCTCACTATAAAGGTATTGTATCTTTCCAATATACTAATTTAGGAAAAAATTGGACCATAATATCAAAAGTTGCACATTATTTAGAGTGTTAATATAATATAGAGAACAATTTTCATATTTTGAATGAGTCTCCATGTATGGAAAATCAAGTTAGGGTTTTCATTTTGGAGGATCAAAATGGAGCATTTGGATCGACTTTATTCTCAATTTCATAAACATCTATTATGATAATTGCGGGCCTTTCCTTACCGTTGCATCTACTTGTCTCTGTTGTATGCCACCAAAGCAGCTTAGTCTATATTCTTCAACTTTATCTTCAATTAGTGCTACGTCTATCAGGTCACAAATATTTTCATTTCTAATTCTAGTCTACCTAGTCTTGCCACGCATCCACCTTAATTTTTCATTTTAACGACACTAAATTTTATTTATATAATTCTCAAGTGATCCAACAAATTTATATACACATCTAATGTGAATATATATACACACGCACACACGTCTGCATATGAATTTATGTATTTAGGAAATAGGAATAGATGCGTGATTTATAGAGGAAAGAGTGAGAAAATGGGCTCACGGGCTGATCGGAGAGGCAATTGGAGGCGCAATCGAAGTGGGCGAGCAGGAGAGCGTTGGGGATGCCACTGCGACCTTCGCCACCGCCTCCGGCCAAAACCACATGGTAGATCGGCGGCGTGGCTGGTGGTGATCCATCGCCGGAGGGCTCATCCTCGCCGTTGGGTGTTGGTTTTGGGTCAGATCTGGTTGCTGTGGGTGGGACCCACGAAGCTCCGTATAGAGGAACGCCGTATTTCTTGCAGTTCGCGTGATTTGTGTGATTGGCCATCTCTCTCTCTCTCTCTCTCCCTCTCCCTCCGTCCGTCGTGTGTTTATTTCCAGCTTCGAGTCTTCGACAGTGTAATGCGAATAAACGATTCCACGGTTTCCACCGCATAAACGAGTTTTGGGAAAATTACAACTAAAACCCTATAGTTTGACCATTATACCCAATCAAAACCTGATATTTTCAAATTTTCAAATCACACCCTACACTTCTAAATGATACCAATCCCAACCATCCGTCTACCTTCCGTTAACTAAGTCTAACAGAGTAAGGGATTTTTGCTATTTTTTGTATTGTTCAATGGATAAATTTGACACATCACCATTAGTCACCACTGCCACCACAAACCACTAAGACCTTTGGCACCGTCACTACCCCCTAGCCTTTTTTGCCTCCCCCACCCAAGGTGCCTCCCCCACCCCCTGTTCCAACCTTTACCATTATCACCTTCGCTGCCTCCTATAGCACCTCCCCTAACCACCTGTTCTAGCTCACCCGTCGCCCTTCTCTATGTTGTTTTCGTTGCTAGCCCTAGCTACAAA
>CM018912.1:19966287-19973787 GCA_009663005.1 Actinidia chinensis | reverse complement strand
TGGATATCTCACCATGCATTTTCAATGTACCCACTGGCATGGGTAATTTTGAAGTTCAATTTTGTGTCAAGCGTTACCTAATTTCGTGAAATAATTAATCAATCACCCTGAGATCATTCTTTAGCAAATTTTTATACTAATCTAATTGAGGGTGAGCACATTGAAGCTTTCTATCCGATGAGAATTTGGGTTCGATTTATATTTGTTTTGAAATTGTTCTTTTTCATTAAAACCAACCTCACACATAATGATTGAGCCAAGACAAAGGAGACTCAGACCAATCATGTACTTATCTGGATTTCTAGAACAAATAACAAACTTGACTTGTACGAGACTATTGGATCAACTTAGCAAAGACGAAGGAGATCAATTGTGTACCTAATTGGATTTCCAGAATAAATAATAATAAACTCGTATGAGACTATCGGATTGGCCAAGCAAAGATGAAGGAGAGACCTAATTGGATCTCCAGAACAAACAAAAAATCTGTGAATTTTCGGACATAGTAAAAGGATATTTGGTATAATTGAATTTATGATAAAACTTAAAAGTGATTATTTAAAAATAGAAATTTAAAAGCATCATAATGGAGTTTTCAAAAATTAATTTTTTCTTAACTTTTAAAGTTGTTGCTGGTCCATAGAAGGTACTTTCAATACGAAAATAACAAGAAGACAAAAACAGAAAGGTGGTGTTTATAAGTTGCGCCAAACATGGACTACGAAACTTGTATCGGAATGATTGCCGTGAAGATCTTTTGTTCTAAATCTATATTTCCATCTTTCTTCCTACATTTGTATTTTGGGCAGCGAAGCAATTATTTTTCTTTTTCTGTTTTCTTGTTGCTTTTTCATTGAAACAAAAACTGAAATGGACTGAATAAATAGAAACAAAGAATTTCATTCCTAGGCTGTATTGAATCAAAAATTTTGTGAGGAAAAACGAAATAAAAAAAGAAAACTTAGATAATCCAACCGTTCGGAACTATGGGAATATCTACCTTTTCCATTTTCATTTCTTTTTTCCCTACCAAATTCTTGATCCAAACACTACCTAAGAGTTTTAAAGTTCGTGTTGTGGTGAGCAATTCAATTCAATTGTGAGAGATAGGGTTTTAGTTTAATGATTTAGAACACCCCCCTTCTTTTGGAAATCATAAATACTTCAATAAAACAAACCATATATATGGAGTCATAAAACGTAAACCAAACAAAATAGAAACAGATAACAGAGAAGCTATGCTAAATCAAAGCAACCTTTCAACCGGATGAGCGACAAAATTGATCACGGCTGATCTGGCAAGGGTACTGGTTGTGTTTACTGTTTTTCTGAGGACAAATGATAATCTGCCAATAAAAAAAGAGACGTTCAACACTGTAGATTCATTTTCTACAGGAGGGCCAGGACATTAAAAGGAACTATTTGGGTGCCTTCCTATTTGCAAAACAACATTAATGCAGTCATATTTTATATACAAAAGAGAAATGATGTAAGATAATCCATATAACTGCAAAATGAATGGCCATAAGTTCGGTTTGGAGCGGAGCAGCAGCAAAACAGGAGCATGCAACTTTGTCTAACAGAAGAAAACTCCCACCGTGGGCGACAAGACCGATACCACCCTAAAAAAAATTTCCATTCTTCCAAGCCCAATCAACAAAGACGTGCGTATGTATAAATTATCCAACCTTATTCCTGGTCGAGCTCCACCGCAAACGGCCGTCGGACTGTCATTCTATAGCAAGTCCGGTTGGCCACCTCAATACGGTAGCTCGGACGGCGGTCACAACAACCATCTTGGAAAGACGTCTCTATTGAGTTGCAGGGCAACGAGCAGCGTACATGCGAAGTTTCCCCTACCACCCACATGCTTGGGTTCGAGTTCCTATAATGTAACAGGCTAACCACCAACCACTCCCTTAGGAGCATGATTGGGTTAGCCGCCTACTCACTGACAACAGCACTTGGCCCATGCATGGCTTGTGATTGAAGGTAATCAACATTCTCTCTCTCTCTCTCTCTCTCTCTCGAACCAGCAGCGTACACGTGAAGCTTCCCCTACCACCCACATGCTTGGGTTCGAGTTCCTATGATGTAACAGGCTAACCACCAACCACGCCCTTAGGAGCATGATTGGGTCAGCCGCCTACTCACTGACAATAGCACTTGGCCCATGCATGGCTTGTGATTGAAGGTAATCAACATTTTCTCTCTCTCTCTCTCGAACCAGAGCCAAAGACTCTCATTTGCTCTCTTCTTATTTGTTTTCTCCAGTCATTGACTTAACCGTTAGAGAGCCGTCCCTGAAACAGCTCTGGACAGTCCTTTTCACGGTTATTGTCTTGCAGACTCGGCCAAAAGGAAACTAGAATAGCCAAACAATGTCCTACAACCATTGCTTTATCTTGCTTTGATTTCTAACCACCTTATAATTGGCACCGTATGTGGGAAATCAACTCCACATACTGTTAGGTTGGTTCTCATGGTTTCCAAAAACAATGCCGGAGCTAGAGGCAACCGTTTGGTTGTAGGGGATCCTATAGTGCCTAGAACTCCGACTAATAAGGGTGGCAGATTGTTGGCCGAAGCTTAGAGGGCGACTATGAAGCCGGGCCCCTAACGGCGGTAAAAATCCGTATGACTAGTCTGTCAAAGTCATGGCTCACCAAATGGAGGAGATGAGGCAAATTCTAGTTGCCAACAACCTTACCCTTCCAGCAAATAGGGTAGGCGAAGCATCGTCCGAGGTACAGGTGATTAGACTTGACGCCGTAGCTTGGGACGATCCAAAAGGCAAAAAGAAGTGGTCATGCAATGAAGAGGTAGAGAGTCAAGGTGACAACCGAATTATTATTTTAGGCAAACATAAGAACCGACCTTACCGATCTATTTTTGACGTGGTCCTGCGTCATGGCTAAATGGCAAGTTGTTAGCGAAGTCACCTAGCATAGCGAAGTTAGAGGTTAAAGGCCCGAGGTCAATACATATGGAGCAGCTGCTGCCAAGGTAACATATCCCTTTCATGCCCGAGATTGAGGGAATGGAACCTCCGGAGAAGTTCAACCCTCGAAGTTCATTATGTACGATGGGAAGTTCAACCCGAGGTTACATATTAGCCACTACAGGTAGATGATGGCGTTATGGAGCCACCATGACGCATTGATGTGTAGGGTGTTTCCCTCAAGTCTGGACGATCTCGGGCTCAGGTGGTTTGCAAAAATTCCCCTTGCTCTATAGGGGATTCTCTTTAGCTATTAGAATCTTTCGTAGCCTAGTTTATCATTAACACCAAGGCACTCATGCGATTTAGTTCCCTTCTTTCGATTAGGAAGGGAAGGAACTAGACATTTAGGAATTACAACAAGAGCTACTGGGAGTTGTATAACCAAATTGAGGGATGCTTGAAGAGCTTGCTGTGCTTAGCTATAAGCTTGGGCTAATACCCGGGGAGAAGCTATGGGATGACTTGATCCTAGATCCACCAACTGAACTACCCAATTTGATGACCCATGTGGAGAAGTATGCTCGGTTGGAGGAGGATGCTAGATTTGTGGAGTGCGAAGGAATGATGTCATCCTTAGGAGAAAGCTAGGTAAGGTGAAATAAGGAGAGCGCAAAGGAGCATGGAAGCCGAATAAGGTAAGAAATGCATGTAATATTCAAGGAACCGATCTACCAGCTCTTGGTTGCA
This sequence comes from Actinidia chinensis, assembly GCA_009663005.1. Classification (NCBI taxonomy): domain Eukaryota; kingdom Viridiplantae; phylum Streptophyta; class Magnoliopsida; order Ericales; family Actinidiaceae; genus Actinidia; species Actinidia chinensis. The sequence continues at coordinate 19,970,096 of CM018912.1, read as the reverse complement.
TTCTAGACAAGCCCTACTAGAAAAAGGCAATACCAATGAGAGGTGATCCAAAGCGGTAGAATCAGAGGTGGAAATATGTCTATCATGACAAGAAGGGTCATATAATTGAAAACTGTAGAGCCTTGAAGTCTTTCCTCGATCAATTTATACAAAACAGGCACTTGGAAGAGTACGTTGATTGGGAAAAGACTAACGTAGAGGAAATAGATGTTCGACCTAACTCGAGTTTCGATCAGGATAGGGACAAGGTAGACAATGCCATGGGAGACGATCTCCTTGTTGGGACTATTAACATGATCAGGGGGCCCGAGTCCATTACCCCAAAATTGAGAATTGGTTATTGGAGGAGATTTGGATTATGAAGTAATGCATGAGGTTCACTCGGTCTAGCCAGTGGTTAAGAAGCCAAAGTAGAGTTCACTTGATCTAAGTAGTATTACATTCACCAATGCCAATCTAGAGAGGGTGCAACACCTGCATAATGATCCCTTGGTCATCCAACTCCAGATTTATAATTATAACGTCAAGAGGATTCTAGTAGACTCTAGTAGTTCGGTTGAGGTAATATACTTTCACCTATTCAAATAGCTTAACCTTACTCAGGTCGATCTAAATCCATCATGAGCTTCTTTAGTTGGGTTCAACGCTCAGGCTCACGGAATAGTGAACCTTACAGTCCGAGCTAGTTCTTAATAGATGAAGACCTAATTTATTGTAGTTGATATTCCATCTCCATACAATGTTATCGTGGGCCGATATTTGGTTCATAAGATGAAAGGTGTTGCCTCCACCTTACATCAAGTTATCAAGTTTGATGCCCCTAAGGGTGAAAAGACATTATACGGAGATCAGATAGCCGCCAAGCAATGCTATTTGGCCATTGTGAAGACCAAGGCAGCAACACAAACTGTGCAGATCATGAAGGAGGAACGCAAAGTTCTTGAGGATGTCAAGAGTGTTCCCGAAGAAAAAGTGGTCGAAGACCTAATCTGCTATGATTTGGATGTTGAACTTGAAAGAATGGGAAAGAACTAAGTTCATCAGGTTTTTGAAGGAAAATGTGTTACTATTCGCTTGGGCCCCTTTCAAGATGTTGATAATTGATCAAAGCTTCATCAGGCACAAGCTTAACATTATGCTAGAAGCTTGGCTCGTGAAGCACAAGGGAAAAAGGTCGATAGTTGAACATGTTGATACTGTGATTGAAGAGGTTGATAAGCTCAATAAGGCAGATGCAATCAGGGAAGGTCTGTACCCAAGCTGGATATCCAACAAAAAAGTGGTGAAGAAAAAGAATGGCAGGTGGTAAGTTTGGGTTGATTTCACAAGTCTCAATTGGGCTTGCTCGAAATATTGCTTCCTACTTTCCAAAATAGATCAACTAATGGACTTTACCTCGGGCTATACTCGAACGAGTGTTCTAGATGATTGCCAAGGTTACCACCAAATTGCCATGCATGAGCTAGATCAAGAGAAAACAACATTCATCACTCCCTAAGGTACATTTTGTTATAAGGTCATGCCATTTGAGCTAAAGAACGCTGGCGCATCTTACCAGCGTATGATCACAAAAATGTTCAGACACTTGATGGGGAGAGTACCATGGAGGCTTACATAGATGACATGGTAGTCAAGAGCATGGAAGAAAGGGATTAACTGAGAGATCTTGCCGAGGTGTTTAAGATCTTAAATAAGCATAAGTTGAGGCTGAATGCAGCCAAGTGCGCATTGGGAGTTAGCTCAGGCAAATTCCTAGGGCAATTGGTGACTCGGCGAGGAATATAGACTAACCTAGAGCAAATTGTGGCAATCCGAGATTTGGAGAGCTCGAGGACAACGAAGGAAGTTCAAAAGCTTAGGGGAATCCATTTTTTCTACTTCTTCACAAAAACAACAAGTTTGAAGGGAAATGAGTGCAAAATAGCACTCCAATAGTTTAAGGAATATTTAACTAGACCACCACTTATTTCCACTTCGGATGAGGAAAAGCTACTCTATATCTATCACATTGTCTCGGAGCATGATGTTAGCTCGGTGCTGTTAAGGGAGGTATATGCAAAGCATCGCCTGATCTACTTTATTAACAAGACGTTTATAGATTGCCAAACAAGGTACTTGTCATTGGAGAAGTTGGTCTTAACTTTGGTCATAACTTCTAAGAAATTGATGCATTACTTTCAAGCTCACCTAATAGCTGTGTACACTGAATTTCCTTTGAAAAACATGCTCATGAAAGCGGACTTGTTCAAATGATTATCCAAGTATGCAGTAGAGCTCAAACACTTCGACATCAAGTTTTTACTAAGGACAACTATCAAGGGACAAGTCTTGGTTGATTTTTTTGTTGAGTTTGCACCTCGAACTGTGAGTCCAAAACTAGGGTTTCCTAATTCTGCACACAAGATAGAGGAGAGCTCAACTAGAACTTCAGCATCAACCGAAGCAACAAAAATGATTGAGAACATTCTCGAGGTGAGTTAAGAACTTACCATTCTTGATATTCATTAGGAACTACCTCAAGTCTATCAACCCAAGGCTTGGAAAATGTATGTTGATAGGGTCAGGAATAATCTAGGTGTAAGTGCAGGTGTGGTCTTGGTAAGGCCAGAGGGGCAATTTTTGAGCACTGCCTTAGGTTGAATTTTCATACAACAAACAATGAAGCAAAGTACGAAGCCTTCACCTCACACTTGAAATCCTCCAAGAAGTTGTAAGTGCCCCAATTTTATATCTTTAGCGATTCAAATTTGGAGGTCAATTAGGTTACTAGAGTGTGAAGGTTGGGGGGTAAACATGTCCACATACATGGCGACAACAAAACCCCCATTGAAGGAGTTCCGAGTTGTGAAGTTCGAATGATCGGAAGAGAGCTAATTCATACGCTAATGTGCTAACAAGTCTAGCATCGGTATTTGAGAGTGAGATTGAATAGGTCTTCGCAGCAGACTTCATCGTGATCCCGAGCTACAAAACAATTGTGGAATTTGTCTTGTGCAATACAGAGTTGGGTTCGAGCTAGATGGATCCAATAGTGGATTTCTTCCTGAAGGGATTGGATTCTGGCAATGGAAGCTTGGTTTTTTAATTTTTTTTTTTCAGATCTTAAAGCCATGTAAAACATACAACATTGATTAAGAGAGTGTCATAGGTACCTTGAATATCACAATAATTAAGAGATACCTTGTGTGTGTGCATGTGCAAAAAAAAACTTGCTGACTCTGTTTGGATTATTGCAGCCTTGGCTGCAACTGCGTTGCAGCACTACTGCTGCCCTCAGCAGCCACTACCTAGTTGCTGCCCTTGCTACGTGGTTACTGCCCTCTTATGACTTTCTACATTCGTGACTGCTATTGGTTTGTTTGATGTCGCGCCCGTAGTTGCTACTGGCTTACCTGATGCTGCGCCTGCGGCTGTTGCTGGCTTGCTTTATGCTGCGCTCGCAATTGCTACTGGCTTGTCTGATGTCGGGCCCGTGGTTGTTGCGGGCTTGCTTGATGTTGCGCCCATGACTGCTGCTGGCTTGTGATTGTTTGTTGGACATTTTTTGCAAATTCTAGCAAACTTGCTTTTCATAAAACCATAGTCCTAAACGCTTTAGGACTTTGTTTTTTTAATTTTCTAGACCCTCTGATCTTTTCTCCTTTTTTTCTCAACCCTAACCTATCTTCCTAGAGTGCGAGCTCTCATATTTTTCTCTCAAAACAAAAATCCTGTAGATAATTAAAATCAAAAAGATTGACAACCCATATATCATATATATAGGCTAGGTTTCCAACTAGAGCAATGATATGGATCTTAGAGAGTCTTAG
>CM018912.1:19962172-19963687 GCA_009663005.1 Actinidia chinensis | reverse complement strand
TATTGAAATTAGATATCATTTATTCGTGACCATGTTCAAAAAGGAAGATTAGAACTTACAGTTAAATAAGTACTCGATTTTCAATGTGCTGACATCTTCACAAACCACTCCAAGAGGATCATTCTGCACCATTCGTCGAGACTCTTGATATGTGTAGACCTACAGATATTGCATAATATTTCAGTTATTTATTTATTTTATAATAATTACTATTCTGAATCAAATACGTTGTTTTAAGTTTTGGGGAGAAAAATCTTAAAACTTTTTCTGGACTTCCAAGCAGAGACCTTCTCCTGTTTGCTCCCGATACGGTTTGTGTTCACATCTCTAGTTCTGAATACTTCTTTTCCCAGTCATTTGGCAATATGCATCTACAAGTTTCTTCAGACTCTTTATTCTCCTGCTGAAGACCTTTATTCCTTCGTTGGCAACTCAAAATTTGAGTCCCTTACTCTGAATTTCATGTCCCTCGCACTTGTAGACGTCGATCCCATATTTGAAACAGAAAACGCACACTGAATACTGAGTGGCATAGAGTCGTTAAATGGCTTTCGCATCAGTCATATGCGCCAATAACTTTTCATTTTGGGAGTAATGATCCCTCTAGCTACTGATGCAGTAACTGCATCACCAGCATCACAGAGCATTAGTGATGAGAGGACCTTTTTTAGATAAAGATGATGAATGCAGAATTTTCCCTGGTTGTACATTAGCACAGCATTCAGATCAAATTGTTTTAGAAGAAGAAGCCATTTTAAAAAAAAACTAAGACAAGAAACTGGCGTTCTCTTCTTCAAGAACAGAAGGAGAAAAAAGAAGAAACATTTTTTGGGATCTCGAAAGAGATTTTTTGGGGATCAAAATATGGCCTAAAAGTCGTGCTTCTGAGCCACGCCGCATCTACCCACTGACAAATCTTTAAATTGCGTATTTTAATTTTTTTTTAATAATTTTTTTTTTTGGTCAAGATCCACAAGCGTCATCACTGCCGTCCTCGCACCTATTTATTATGCCCTGTTAATCTCATCTCTATTTCACTTGTCTTCTCTCTTGCCAAGCACATATTTTCTGTTCTCAATCCTTCATACTCTGAAGCTAAATCTTTTCGCCTAGTTTTCAACAACACATCAGCCTATCAGCACTTCTTAAAAGCAAAGATGTAGCCATCGTAACCTATTTCATACAGTCTAAATTCTAAAAGTAAAAAGATGCAACATACAACTTATTCACAAACACAGAGCGACTAGTCTTAATCATGTCATCTAGAACAATATATTCTTGATCATGTTTCTAAGATGAATAATCCTTCTCTTCTGTCATCATGGATTTTTTCCATGATAATAATGTGTGACAGAAGAAGAGAAGCACAACCTATATTGGTGTCTCACTCTACGTTCCTGATTGCTGTCTCACATTCCTTGCTTCAATGTTCATATTAGCAAGCTTTCATCATATTTATCGTTTAATATACTTCATCAGAAAGGGGGAGCAGCTTCTTCGCAGGGGGAGCTTCTA
>CM018912.1:19919672-19924672 GCA_009663005.1 Actinidia chinensis | reverse complement strand
CATTGAGGTCCCCATTTAAGAAAGCATGTTTGATATCCAGCTGGTGAAGAGACCAAGGTTGAGAGACAATTAAGGAAACGAGTAGACGAACAATTGTTAATTTGGCCACTAGGAAAAAGTAGCACTATAATCCTTGTCCAAATTCTAAGTAAAGCCCTTAGTAACAAGGTAGACTTTATAAAGCTCAATAGAATCATCAGCTTGAAACTTTACACTAAATACCCATATTTACCCCACTATTTTCTCCTCAGAAGGCAAAAACACAACCTCCCAAGTATTATTATGCTGTAGTGCCTCCATTTTTAATGTCATAGCTCTCACCCACTGTGGATTCTGAAGAGCCTCAAATACTAATTGGGAAATAGAAATAGATGCAACCTGACCAAGAAAAGACTGATAGGAGATAGATAGATCATTATAGGAAATGTACTAAGAAATAGAATGATCAGTAGAACTAGAAAAACAAGTCTATCGGGGACTGTGAGGATGAGAGGGGTAATGAGGAGAAATAGAGAGAGGGAGGATTACAAAAATTCTGAAGGAGTTCGTTAACCAAGAGAAAATGAATGTAAATCCCAAAACTTTTAGATATTTATTTCTATAAGTAATATGATAGGCACGAATATGAACATATATGTGAAATTATACTTTATACGAATTAAATTATTTTGGGGTTAAATTGATAGGATTCATAACACTTGGGATAAAAAATTCAAAAGAATATTTACGATTAAAGGACCTAAAGTTAATTTTATAAAATATTCCGCCGAAAGTGAAAAAGGAAAAAGAAAAAAAAAATTATCCGCCGAAAGAAAAGAAAAAGAGACCGGAGTGCATATATATATATATTACTATATATATATATATATGAGTGGGTGTTTTTATATATATATATATGTGTGTGGTGTGTGTGTGTGAGTGGGTGTTTGTAAAAGAGAGAGGGGAGTAAAGACGGATAAAACAGCGAGAAGAAATAGAGGAGAAAAGGAGGAGAGGAGGAGAGGCAGCTACTGCGAGGAAGAAAAAAAAAAAAGAAGAAAATTTATTGAGGGTTAAATTAATTTCTTGTCTACTCCTTGATAAATTTTTCTATTTTGAATCTATTATTTCAACCATATTTAGTGTAAAAATCATGTCAAGATATTCAAATTTTATCATTTGAAATCTTTTCTGGAATTAAATTTCGTATAGATTGAAATACGATTTTACTCACTGGACAGCAGTAGTATTTGGATACAAACTCTCTTCAATGATATCGTTTGATTTGATTCAAGTTGCATATGAAAGATACTTTAAATTATCTACAAGTTATTCGTGAAATACAATATTTCCAGTTTCAAGTTTAAGAGGTCAAAAAACAGACTGGACGTAATGGTAGAAAAACTGAATACGTTAATTTATTCCGAACCCCCTGTCGGTATGTTAGCCATAACTTTTTCATACGAAAACAGTTTTAATTGATTCAAGTGTCCGAGAATAGTTATGTTAAATACCTACAAGTTATGGAAATAATATATTTCAAATTCGAAATTTAAATGCCCCAAAACAGACTTGCAAGTCCGAACAGAAAAATTAAATCTTGATTTCAGTTCAGCGAGTTGAAAATTTTCAACCAGTTTAGGCTTCAAAAATCAATTTTTGAATAACCAAACAATTATGGTTAGCTGTAATAAAATAAAATAAAATAAAAGTTAGTTACATTATAAATACTACAGTAAAGAATTAATCGTAATTATATCAACAAATGAAATGTATTAGGATTCAAACCGATTAGCCAAGGAACACGCCGAACGAGATTAACACAACTTCCCAAGCAAGCAAAGTAAGTAACCTTAATCTCTAAACTAGAGTAAATTCTTTTTGATGATAGATATAGGCATGAAATTTTTGCTATGCAAATCAAAATCCATGGAATAGATATGAATCTTTTGAAAAGATTTTGTAAGTATATGCGTCTGAACCATCAAGCTTCTGCTTTCGGGAAGGTTACTCGAACGGCATACCCCGACTTAAGGGGGTGTGGAAATCATGATAAGTTCGTTAAGTCGGGAGGTCTAGTGCATAATGATATTTCAAAGAATTATGTTAACTTAAATATAGTCAAATTACAAGTACAAGTATGAATTTGAACAAGTTATTGCGACAGATTAAATGTTTTTATTTCGCCTGCATGTATGTTATAGCATCTACCATGATATTTTCATGTTTTGATCTTTGATAAAACCTAGTTAGAGATTATAGTATACGGTAAGGAAATGTACTTAGGAAATTATTTTGAACAATATTTCAGGTGATAAAGGAAAGCATAATGGAAGTGAATTGCTAGAACTATCTCATGAAATAAGAACAATAAATTCACGTAGTATAGCCGGACTAGAATGTTCGAGGCATTTTGAATATATAATATTTATAAGTTTGTATGAATGTTAAGACAGGTACAGTTCTCTAACGTCAGGGCCATGTAATTTCAAATGAATAATTTACTATTAATTTCATTAACTCCAATAATAAATTTACATGTTTGCTTCCACACATGAAAAATTTTTAAAGGAAAAAGACACGAAAAGTTTTAAAGAGAAAAAAATTTTTACGAAGGAAAAATTAGAGTGAGGACGCTCGATGCGCGTGGACAACGTGGGCATTGGGTTCGTACAGAATGGTGTCAGAACCCAACGGTTCATAGACTTGCTTATATGTCTAATGCATGAGACTAGTGTAAAAATGATATATGTTATTACTCGCATGCTAGTAAATATATGATAACAACTAAAGTAGGTAAGTGCACTCCTCTTCAATATTGTTTCGTCGAGTCTGTATGTATTTATAGACTCCTGGAAACAAGAGGGCGAGGAGGACGAAGGAAAGGAGAGGACGCAACCCTGGACCCAAATAGAATTGAGAGAGCCTTGGAGGCTTAGTCAATGCTCTGGAGTGACCATAATCACTGCCATAGGGATCCAATGATCAACAATTCGGGACTTAGGCCCCCACGTTGAGGGCACGACTGATCCACGAAGGGGCCATGCGTTGGCTACAAGAGATCAGAAAGACTTACACAGTTATTTTCATGCACGGATGCACAAAAAGGTTAGCTTTGCCGCCTACATGTTTGTGGGAGAGGCGCATGAAGAGGGGCTACTCACTCGGAGAGGGAGCCCAACATGACTTAGGAGAGGTTTTAAGCAGTTTTCGATGATAAGATTTTCCACAACACTGAAGTCAAAGAAACTCAGGAGTTTATTCACTTAAAGTATGAAAAATATGACAGTGATGGCCTATGAGGCCAAGTTCACGAAAATTTGGCGCATATGCCATATATATGGGGGACACGAAGAAGAAGCAAGAAAGTTTAAGGATGTTTGAGAGGGACCATCAAGAGTCGATAGAGTTACTCCGGTTGCCTACGTAGCAGAAGTGGTGAATTGTGCACTCCTTAGCCTGAAAAGGAGTTAACGAAGGAAATATTATCAAGACCGGGGACAATAAGAGAAATGAGAAGCACCAAGGGACCCTCCTGGTTAACCCGGGAAAGTGAGTAAGAACTAATAATCATCATATTTAAGGGAACTATCTATATGCCTTAAGTGTGGAAAGTTTCACAGGGAACCGTTTGTATGTGGAGACAGGAGCATGCTTCAAGTGTTGGCCAACAGGGCCATATGATAAGGGACGGCCCCAAATTTAATCAGGCTCACGGACTATGGTCGTTTCACACTCAGCATCGTCCACCATCCATTTAAAGACCACTTCTACTGATGGAAGGGGTCAATTCAACAAGGGAGAGTATTGGCAATGGTACTTGGAGGGACGTACAAGCTCCAATCGTGGTCTCAGGTATATTCACTGAAATCATATCCTGCTCATATATTGATAGATTCGGTTTTATCACCCTTTGTCGCCTCCTAATTTTGCCACTAATTGGATATCCCTCCTCACCTTTAAAACTTACCTTAAATGTTCCACCATGTTTGCGACTCCATGATTGGTGCGATCATCGATCTTTAAGGATTGTGAAATTTAAATTCATGATGTTCTTATAATGTGCATCTAATTCCCTAGACATAAAAACTTGGAGGTTATTTTGGGAAGGATTGGTTTAGTTTCAAATTCTCCACCACGATTGTGTGAATAAGAAAGTAATTTTCAAATTCCTATGCAACCAAAACTATTATTTGAGGGGAAGGTGTTGTCCACCACCCTCCTCATCTCTTTCATGTATGCACGACGGTTGCTTAGGAAAAAGGATGTCAAAGGTTACCTTGCCTCCATCATTAGATTGTTCACCCAAAGAGATCAACCCATCTGTATATAGTTGTGAGATGAATGTATGGACGTATTTCCAGATGATATTGTCGAGTGCTCCTGATAGAGAATTGGAATTCACCATTGATTTAGTTTTGGGATCCCACTTTCAATATGAAGGGGACCATACACAATGGCACCTGGTCGAATTGAAAAGAGTTAAACCTCAGCTTCAAGAGTTTATTGAACAAGCCCCGGTTTTATCTGGACGAGTACCTCACTGGGGTGCTCCAGTTTGTTGTGAAAAAGGAAAAGACGGATCCATGAGATTGTGCATAAAGATTAAGAGAATGAATCGTGTCACCGGGAAGAACAAGTATCCTTTGCCCAGATCGATGACATATTTGACCAACTTCAAGGCTACCAAGTGTTTCCAAGATAGAATCTTCGGTCAGGGTATCACCAATTAAAAATTAAGCCAGAGGATGTACCAAAAAGGGCATTACGCACAAGTATGGACACTATGAGTTCTTAGTGATGCCATTTGGATTAAACAATTGCCCCCGCCGCTTTCATGGATTTAATGAAGCGTGTATTCAAGTCTCACCTCGATGACATCCTATATTCTAAGAATAATTGAGGACCATGAGCGGGACATCTAGGATGCTTTGCAAAACGTTAAGGAGGAGAAACTTTTGCGAAGTTTCAAAAAGTGCGAGTTATGCTTACGAGTATTGCCTTTTTGGGGCATATAATTT
>CM018912.1:19879672-19884672 GCA_009663005.1 Actinidia chinensis | reverse complement strand
GGCTAAATCTCCCATGAAAATCTTTGGTAAATGTACTTAGGTAATTTCAAAAATTGGATCTCACATGTAACAAATCTCTCGAGCCAGAATTCGGAGCTCTTGTAGAGCTCGACTAACTCACCCATCAAAAAAAATTTTTTTGCTAAGTGTGGCAAATCCTCGATGGGCTGAGTTCGGAGCTCGGTCGAGCTTGGCTAACTCCCCCTTATGATTTTGCCCAATACTCTTAGCAAATCTCTCGGGATAAAGTTCAGAGCTCTTGCGGAGCTTAGCTAACTCTCCCATAAAAAATGAAATTTTTGCCAAGTGTGACAAATCCTCGATGGGCTGAGTTTGGAGCTCGGTCGAGCTCGGCTAACAACCCCTTATGATTTTGGTCAACACTCTTAGCAAATCTCTTGGGATGAAGTTTGGAGCTCTTGCGGAGCTCGGCTAACTCTCCCATCAAAAATGAATTTTTTGCTAATTATGGCAAATCCTCGATGGGCTGAGTTCGAAGCTCGGTCGAGCTCGGCTAATGATTCGCTCCCAGAAGTGAATTCTTTACCGCAGTTACGAGTCGCGAAGTAGTAATAAACTCGAAGTACGAGTATCGATCCCACAAAGAACATGCCAAGGTTGACAACAAGATGACTAAGAACACTCAAATGCAATCCTAACTAAACGTCTACTTATGCCGATCAAAAACCTTAACAAATCCACAAGACAAATTGATACATTTTTAAGGATTTTGCGATGACTGTTGAACCCCAACATTTATAGACTAAATAAAAAAAAACAGATTTAACTGGTAATGAAGGACTCAGATCTATTAATCAGTCAACGAGTTCTCTCGGAATCCCATGAGACAGACAATATATACTAACTCAAATCCTTCGACATTCTGGAGTCTTGGATTCGGAAAATTTAACTTTTAAACAAAATTCTTACTTACTTTACCTCTAAATAAATCTTGTTTGTTATGTCAAAGGAGTGCATCCTCGTTCGCATCACAAAAATGTTATTCAGACATAATGGACTCCCAAGTTTTCGAAAATAGTTAAATCTGTTGGTTATAATCATGGTAGTGCATCATCGATTCGATAACATGATTGTTTAATCGAACATAATAGGACTCCCAGTTTCAAAATAGTTAAATCTGTTGTTATAATCATGGTATTGCATCATCGATCCGATAACATGATTGTTTATCGAACATAATAGGACTCCCAAGTTTTCGAAGTATTTAGTAGTAAAGACGAAGAATAAAATTTCTAGAAGATCTAACAGTGAAAATAAATTACTCCATTGTTCATCCTGATTCCCGATTGCTTTCACAATCGATTCCAAGTAAAGAAAACTAGCCACTCATGGCTAGGGTAAAGAATATCTAAATATTAAATGCATTCTATTTAATGACTAGTCTAAGATATAAAATCAAGATAATTAAATCGATACCAAGAAAACTGAACAACACTGATTGAATGACTAAACTATTTTAATTAATTTAAACAAACAAGAAACTTTAATGTAAACTTCAAGAAATAATGAAGAACCTGAAAACTAAACTTGAGGCTGAGAAAAACCCTAAATCACGTCCCTTTGTCAAAAGATATAAAGAGATATATCTAGGCACTTCCAAATTCGAGTACCTAAACAGATTAGGAATCTTCCAGGATTTGCCTTGACGTTCGAACTGCCACTTTCTTCTATCAATTGATAGTTCGAACGCTTAGTACAATGCTATCTGCTTTTTTTTTCTTCTTGGCGTTCGAACGCCCTAATCCTTCTTCCATTAGCTTCGAACTCTTAGCAAAAACCAACTTTGTCAGTCTCGCATTTTTCGATCCTGTCAGCAAGAGCTCGAACTCTCTAATTCAACTCTCGCACTTTTCGGGAACTGTAGGCAGAGCGTTCGAACGGTATTCATCAATTTTTTCTCTTTGCGTTCGAACGCCAAGATTCTTCTAGGTAAGGCGTTCGAACGTTCTTCACAACTTCCTCAGATTTTTCACAGCGTTGAACGCTGATTTCCCTTTTGCTGGGCGTTCGAACGTCCAATGTAATTTGAACCTTCTTTTCTTCATACCCGGTGTACTTTTATGGCTTCATTCTTCGCCTTTAACAAATAAACCTACCATGAACCAAAAACGCCTATAAGTGCAATATATGATAAACAATATAATTAAACTAATCTAGGGCTAATTTAGGTCAGTTAAGCAGTGCTGACCTACACTTATGCCCAAGTCCAATCACACCCCCAACTAACCTTTTGCTAGTCCCTAGCAAAATTAGATCAAACACAACGATAATATCTCATTTCGTAGAGTCCCGAATGCATTTGCGTATGCATCAAGCTTTTAAACCCCTAAGTTTTCCCCTAGTGGACGAGTGGTGTCTCGTTATGATTTCCAGTGGATGATACCCACAACATCACATCAGGCCTGTATCAAACATATTTAACAATATCTTCTCACAAAAATACAATGGCAAGCAATTCAAACCAACTCAATCTGCCAAGCAATCTACCACACTGTCAAGTGGCATATAAACGAGAGATTCAGTGTGAAGTGGTAGAGTCGTATTCCCCAAATTTCAACATTACGCATCCCATAACAACACCCTATAAGCCTCGATTCAAAACTCACAAGTCATACACTCTCAACACTAGAACACCCAAGTTCCTCTCAAGGAATTGCTCGTTTGTACGAGTAAGTGTAAAAATAATTCTAATAAGCAATCCCAATTTCAAAAACCGCAAGATGTAAAGTGTATCGACTTGGCAGAGCTTTTCATGAAAGAATTTTTACTATTAATGCACCATTTGTGAATTTTGACTGATGGATTTTACATGCAAGAATTCGAATTATGCAATTCCTGATATTTCAGGGCCATATGAGTGAAAGAATTTCCAAGAAGTAGAGTGAATCAAGCGTAATAGATCTCAACATATGCATGGCCACTTACACATGCCAACTTTAATAAACATACACTTCAAACTCTTTTTTTTTTCTTCATCTTGCAACTTTGAATTTTTTTTTTTCCTTCTCCGTTTCTTCTCAATTTCAAAATTACCTCCGAACAATGCGCTTTTCGAGACTTTTTTGTTATATGCAATTAACCAAAAAGATAACAAAGAAAGAATATATATATGATTGGCCTTAATGTAACGAAATCTAAATGTATACAAGGCATGGTAAAAAGATGTCAAAAATTCTAACCCTCACATTAACATGTAACCAAATTCAAAAAAATGTTGAAGCTATTCAAAACAATGAAGTTCAATAAATTTTTCTTGAGTAAAGGTAAATCTCTCACAAAAACTATTATGGCTCTAAAGCTCACAAGGTATAAATCTCCCCTTATGGATGTATTCTGTAGACTTATAACAGTTTTCACTTTGAAAAACACTACTCTGCGTATTGTATATGATCCTCTCTCTCTTATATGCATAAACACAAACAGTAAGTCAAGCATGCAAGATTTGAATTGACATATAATCCGCTTAAAACATCGTAATTATGTAAAGTCCACTACAGTTGCTTCAACTATCTTTGAAAACAAAACTGATTATGAGTAATGGTCCCACAAAATTAAGATTCTCAACACATCCCCTATAAGAAAAATCAGATTTATAACCATGAATGTGAAGTTTCACACCTGAAATTGAAGGAACCAGAAACCAAACCTTTTTCGCTTGACATATAATACCCTGTTCTTTTTTTTCAATCGTAACAGAATAACTTCTGTCCTAACAAGTTAGCCAAACAATTAAAAACAGCATTCATCCATTAAAGCAGTCACTAACAACAATAAAGCATTCAAAATGTATCACAATTCCAAAATACAGCATAATATCCTAACATTCAAAACAAGGACAATATCCAAAGGATCCTAATCCTCCTCTTCTCATCATCATCTTCCTTCCTCCATACGGATCAACATGCCCTTCATGTTCTTTGGAGCATAACTGTGTGACGACAGAGCTCCTCCTCTAATGACGACAATCGGGTATTCATCTCTCTCTAAATTCAGCCATTTGCTTATTCATTTCTTTTCCCCAGATTCAGAATGCTTCCTTTAGATCTCCCATGCCTATAGCTGATCCCTCTTGCGCTCCTTCCTCCAATTTCCTCTTCTTCCTATTGCCCTCAGATCGAGACAAAGAGCCTATCAATGGGTCCCTCAGGCCTCAATCCTAATGAAATTTATAGGGATATGGACTCGCTTCTTTTAAACAATTTCTGTCAGAAATCCCGTAACGGTACTGAACCCCCCTCTTGTTCGAGGCTTTATATGTGGGCACAACGATAAAACCATGATACGAGGTAACTCAATGGTCCTTCCGCAGTACCGATTGCCCACACAGCCTGCCCTACATGTATTCATTGATACTGTACGTTTCCAAAGGAAGCAGGGAATGAAACGAAACAAAATAGGATCAAATACTTATCCTGAGGCTTGTCTTGTTACACTGCACCTCACCTTCCCATTTCGTCCCCTCCAATAGCAATTCTTGTGAAACTACTGCTAATTCCGTCATCCCAACACTAGGACAAATCAAACTCTGGGTTTTCCTCTCGATGAATCTCAAAAATGTCAGAAGGTATCAGAGTTACCTTATTTTCTTCCCTCATCACCCAACTCACAATTTCTCCTTCCCTTTCTCATTTCCGGTTCATGCTTCTGTTTGCCATGAACTCTTGGCACATGTGAGAACCGACTCCGCCTAAACGTTGCCAAGTTATCCAGCCCCTTGTGGTAAAGTTTTGAACAAAGCAATGCCAGAGTTTGGTCCTAATGGCAACTAGATTAAGCTTCCGCTCAAGTACGCCCCGTTACGGATCCAGCCTTATTGAACAGTTTTTCTGCATTTTTGCCCTGTGAAACTCGAGCATCATAATCTACCCCTGCCTTTCCTTTGGACTTTGACTTTTAGTTGGACTCCCCGTTTCCATCTACCAAATTTTCTTATCCCCTGCATATCAACAAGCAAAGAAAAATCAAACACACGTCCCACA
>CM018912.1:19678951-19681451 GCA_009663005.1 Actinidia chinensis | reverse complement strand
CCTTGATAAGACAAACATAACCTCATTCACGGGGAGGGTGATGAGGGTCAGGGTCTATGAAGGAAAAACGGATCCAGTGGACCACTTGGATTCCTATAAGAACCTAATGATGCTTCAAGGAGCCTGGACGAGATGATGTGTAAAGCCTTCTCGACAAATCTGAAGGGATCGGCGAGGTCTTGGTTTAGGAAATTACCACCAAGAACCATCGACTCGTTTGGTGACTTGAGCAGGCTCTTTGTCATCAATTTCACGAGCTGCAAGGTCAGGTAGAAGAATGCCTTCCACATTTTCACTATCCACCAGAAAGATGGGGAAAGCTTGAAGGATTACGTCAAGCGATTTAATCAAGATGTTCTCGAAATAGAGAACTCCAGTGACAAAGTCATAGTCATAGAGATGATGGAAGGATTCCGTAGGTCCACTATTTGATTCTTTATCGAAGAACGTACCAGAAACCCTGTCGGCATTCCAAGCTAAAGCCAATAAGTACATAGCTGCTGCAGAATTGGCCGAAGCCAAACGAAGGAGGCGAGGGAAAGAAGATCAAAATAGGAAGGAATCAGATTCGCGAAGAATGGACTACATAGGCGATGTGAAACAAAGGAGGCCCAAGCGAGATGCTAGACAACAGATCACTGATCGACGCCCTCGGACTCCTCGTCGAACCGAAGTGCTATTACTACCTCTCAATGCCCCCATCGCACAAGTATTTATGGAAATAAAAAATGAGGAATTTGTGAAGTGACCTGAGAAGATCAAGGCCAATCCCTTCCAGAGAAACAAGAACAAATATTGTGAGTTTTATAGGGATCATGGCTACAATACAAAATACTGTTTTCATCTGAAGGAGCAAATAGCTAATCTGATCAAGAGGGGGTACTTGAGGAAGTTCGTGGCTGATTGCTGGAGACCAACCCCGCCCAAAAGAGAATATGTAGCCAACAGACCTACCGTTGGTGACATCCAAACCATCTATGGAGGTTTTGGATTAGGAGAATGTTCAACTTCGTCTAGGAAGAGGCATGCCAGGTAAGCAAAGGGACAAGTTGAAGAAATCTACAACCTCTCTTCGCCCATGACCGAAGAAAGCCCTCCCATTACTTTCACCAATGAGGATCTGAGGGGCTTACATCTCCCCATGACAACGCTTTGATTGTGTTCGCCACCATCGCCAATTTCAATGTCCGGAGGATTTTAATCGACAATGGGAGTTTTGCTGATATCTTGTTTATCTCAGCCTTCGACAAGATGACGATAGGGTAAGACAAGCTCTACCCATTTCGCACTCCCTTGATAGGATTTGGCAGAGGATCAAGTCAACCCCTTGGATGGGTTATATTGCCTCTAACTATGGGAACAGAGCCACACCAAAAAACAGTATGGCAAGATTTTATTGTCGTAGATTGCCTTTCGCCCTACAACACCATTTTGGGTTGCCTTTACATTGGGAAAAATCAAAGCCATCACCTCCACCTATCATATTATGAAATTCTTGATCTCTACAGGGATAGGCAAGGTGAGAGGTGACCCGAAGGTCTCAAGGCAGTGTTTTATGACGGCAATAAAACCAAGTGATAAATAGCAACTACAGATAGAGGATGCCGATATGGGAGAGCTGAGAGACGAGATGGGGACTACACCTCTCCTGGATCCTCGAGATATGGAAAACACCAAGCCATTGGAAGAGGTGGTTCCACCCCAATCATCCAGACCATCATGTAATGATTAGAACCGAGTTGACTGAAGAACTACGAGGTGCCTTGGTAGAGTTCCTGAAAAGGAATTATGACGTGTTCTCTTGGCCACAAGGCGAAGTTCAGGGGATAGATCACCATGTTGCGCTATACACAAACTTTTTGCCAATCCAGATTACCTTCCAGTTCACTAGAAGAGGAGGAAATTTGCCCCTGAATGATTAAATGTGATAGAAGAGGAAGTGTTGAAGCTCGTCAATGCCAATGTCCTCAGAGAGTCTCACTATCCGGATTGGTTGGTTAATGTTTTCGTCGCCCCAAAGAAGGGGGAAATGGAGAGTTTGTGTTGATTTCACTGACTTGAATAAGGCTTGCCCTAAGGAGAATTTCCCTTTCCCAAAGATAGATCTTATAGTCGATGGTACATCAAAACATGAGCTCCTGAGTTTCATAGATGCTTTCTCCGGATACCACTAGATCAAAATGCATCCTCCAGATATCAAGAAGACATCCTTCATCACGGAAAGAGGGTTGTACTGCTACAAGGTCATGCCCTTCAGATTAAAGAACGCTGGAGTGACGTACCAAATGTTGGTCAACAAGATGTTCAAGGACCTAATCAGAGACACCATGGAGGTCTACATCGACGATATGCTGGTTAAGAGCCTTAAAGCAGTAGATCAATCACCCATTTGGAAAAAAACTTCAGCATCCTGCTAGCATCATATGATGCTGATCCCCTCAAGTGTATATTCGGTATGTTTTCAAGAAAATTCATTGGTTTTTTGGTAACCAAACTAAGG
>CM018912.1:19671451-19673951 GCA_009663005.1 Actinidia chinensis | reverse complement strand
AGGCCTATCGAAGGTTAGGCAAGCAACGGAGAATCCTGTTGAAGGTCAGGCGAGGCCACCGCGAGTGCTGTTGAAGGCCAAAGAGCAACAGTAAGGCCTGTCGAAGGCCAAAGAGCGACGGTGAAGCCTGTCATAATCAAATCGAGGCCAAATCTGATTCTGCGAGGCCACCGTGAAGCCTGTTGTACTCAAATCGATACTTGACAGGTCTAGATTGAGGACTTCAAGAGTGCTTCAGCTTTCTCACTGGAGGTTGGTCAACGTGCGACATAAGTAAGATTAGGGTTAGGATTAGAAAAATTAGGGTTATGCTCTGATACTAAGAAGAAAATCAGAATAGAATAGAAAATAAATTCTTGTATTATTTATATAATCAATCATCAGTATTTATACACAAATGAAAGTAAAGAGGAAGTAATATCAAATCAAGGCTAATAATTAGGAAGCTAAATTGGCCTTCCAGTAAAGAGGAACTGTTAGGAGAGGGGAAATAAGACTTTCGAGTGGATGAATGATTCAAAATTGGCCTTCCAACAACTGAAGAAATATCTTGGATCGCCCCCTCTCCTAACAGTTCCCAACATGGGCAAGGAGTTTACTCTATATTTATCCGTGTCACCAACAGCTGTAAGCGCCGTATTGATCAAAGAGGAGGATAAAGTCCAGAGACCGGTGACTACGTCAGTAAAGTCCTTCTCGGAGCAGAAAGTAGATATTTGAAGATTGATAAGCTCGCTTACGCACACACAATTGCAATAAGGAAGCTCCATCATTACTTCTAGGCACACTCTATCATCGTATTGACGAACCAACCCCTTAAGTAGCTAGAGATGGCAATTTCACCCGCTCCCCGCCCCGATCGGGATGAATTTTTAAGGGGGTTTCGTGGATAAAAAAAATTTGGGGACGGGGCGGGGACAGTTTTGTATATCCTCACCCTGAAACTGCCTCGAATTAATATTATTTTATATTTTTACCATACTATAATACTAATATACCTATATTATGTATATTCTTACCATTTTAGGGTTTTACCTTTTTTAGAACAAAGACATTTATTGTTTTCATTAAAGAATTTAAAATTTGTATTTATCTAAAGAGACCAAATTTTTATATCATTTATAAAGTTTGTTTTCTTTGCATAAGAAAAAAATTAATCTTCTATAAAGTTATTTTTTTTTCTTACAGGAAGTTGTACAGTTTTGGGGTTTTCATTCAGGGCGGGGATGGGGGTATAAAAAATTCACCGCCGAGGATCGGGGCGGGGACGAGGATTGTAAAATATTTCAGGGATCGGAGATTGGAATACCAACCTCCGGCCCTGCCCCGTAGCCATCCCTACAAGCAGATCCTTCAACGAATTGACACCTCATGTCGCTTACTCAAGTGGTCCATATAGTTAGGTAAATTCCACATCGAATACCAACCAAGAATGGCTATCAAGGCCCAGGCATTGGCCGACTTTATAGCCAACTTTATCTACTCTGAGGAAGATGATACTCCTAACCCTAATGTCAAACTTTCTAAGGAGGGGAAACCGAGGAAAAGGATGGCAACATGACGATGTGAAAGTTGTTCGTGGACGGATCATCCAATCACCATGGTTGTGGTGCTGGCCTTATTCTTCATACTCCCTCAGGTGACTAGATGAAATATGCCATACGCATTGGATTTAAAGCCACCAACAATGACGCAAAGTACCAGGCCCTCCTTGCCGGATTAAGAGTTGCAACAAAGCTGGGGATATAATCCTTGGACATATTAAGTGACTCCTAGCTCATGGTAAATCAAGTCCAAGGGGATTACATCACTAAGGATCTTTGTAATGTGGTGTACCTAGATGAATTGAAAGCTTTGATGATGAAGATTAAAAACTTCAAAATCCAACATATCCCTCGATAAGAGGACAAGCAAGCTGATATCTTGGTAAATCTAGCTTCCACTTTCGACTTCATCACAGACAGGAACATCCCACTTGAATTCTTGCCAAGGCCAAGTATTGATATCGCCCAAACCAACATTTGTCAGACAACAACGAAACCGACATGGAGGGACGACATCGCCAGGTACATCAAAAGTGGAGAATTACCATCCGACAAACTAACTTCAAGATCACCAAATTCGGTATCAGTCAACTAGGTTTTACCTCCTCCAAGGAACTCTCTATAAGAGATCCTTCTCAGGCCCACTCCTGAGATCTAATCAGAGGAGGCCAAGTACGTGCTCAGAGAAATCCATGAAGGCATCTACGGCAACCATTCAGGGAGGAGATCATTGGTTAGAAAGGCAATCCGCCATGGATATTTTTTGGCCTTAATGGAGCAAGATGCAAAGGCATTCACCCAGAAGTGCGATAAGTGCCAAAGTTTCGCTCCGATTAGTCACCTCCCTCCCACCGAGATGGTACCAATGAGAAGTCCATGGCCATTTGCATAGTGGAGAATAGACATACTCGGACCACTAAGAGGAATGCTAGGAATTTTGTCTAGAAGAATATCAT
>CM018912.1:19653851-19658851 GCA_009663005.1 Actinidia chinensis | reverse complement strand
AAGAAGGTATTATACATACAAAATCAATATAAAATATAAAACTGAAAATAAAAAATAAAATTTTTATGAAATGAAAAATCTAAATTTAGAAAATAGCCATTTATAAACCAAAAAAAAAAAAATAGTTAGAAAAAAGTTTATTACAACAAAATCAATATAAAAATAAAATCTGAAAATAAAAAATAAATTTTTTATGCAATGAAAAAATTAATTGAAAAAATAAGGCATTTATTAAACAAAAAATAAAAATATATTTTAAAAGAAGGTATTATATTATACAAAATCATTACAAAAACACAATATAAAAATAAAAAATTAAGTTTTTATGCGCAATGAAAAAATTATTAAGAAAGAAAGCCTTTTTATTTTTTTATGCAATGAAAAATTTAATTTAGAAAATAAGCCATTTATTAAACAAAAAATAAAAAAATAGTTTAGAAGAAGGTATTATTACTATACAAAATCAATATAAAAATAAAATCTGAAAATAAAAAATAAAATTTTTATGCAATGAAAATTTCCATTTAGAAAATAAGGCATTTATTAAACAAAAAATAAAAATATATTTTCAAAGAAGGTATTATATTATATAAAAACAAAATATAAAAAAAGAAAATTATGTTTTTTATGCAATGAAAAAATTATCAAGAAAGAAAGCCTTTTTACTTTTTTATGCAATGAAAAATTTAATTTAGAAAATAAGCCATTTATTAAACAACAAATAAAAAAATAGTTTAGAAGAAGGTATTATTACTATACAAAATCAATATAAAAATAAAATTTGAAAATAAAAAATAAAATTTTTTATGCAATGAAAAAATAAGGCATTTATTAAACAAAAAATAAAAATATATTTTAAAAGAAGGTATTATATTATACAAAGACAAAATATAAAAATAGACAATTATGTTTTTTATGGCAATGAAAAAATATCAGAAAGAAAGCCTTTTTTTTTTTAAAAATTTTTTTGTTGAGCAATTGAAAAATTTATTAGAAAATAGCCATTTATAACACAAATAAAAAAATAGTTTAGGAAGAAGGATGATTACATACAAAATCAATATAAAATAAATCTGAAAATAAAAAATAAAATTTTTTATGCAATGAAAAAATAGGCAGTTATAAACCAAAAATAAAAAATATTTAAAAGAAGGATATATTATACAATACAAAATATAAAAATAGAACATTATGTTTTTTATGCAATGCAAAAATATCAAGAAAGAAGCTTTTTTATTTTTTTTTTATGCCACATGAAAAAATTTAATTAGAAAATAAGCCATTATTAAACAACAAATAAAAAATAGTTTAGAAGAAGGTATTATACTATTTACAAAAAATCATATAAAAAAAAATCGAAAATAAAAAAATTAAATTTTTGCTGCCAATGAAAAATTAATTGAAAAATAAGGCATTGAGTAAACAAAAAATAAAAATATATTTTAAAAAAGAGGTATTATATTATACAACTACAAAATTAAAAAATATAAAATTATGTTTTTATGCAATGAAAAAATTATCAAGAAAGAAGGAATTATGAAAAAGAAGGAATGATTACTATACAAAATCAATAAAAAATAAATTGAAAATAAAAAATTATATTTTTAGCCCAATATAAACAAATTTAATTTAGAAAAAATACGTCATTTATTAAACAAAAAATAAAAAGATATTTTAAAAGAAGGTTATTATATTAACAAAGAAAAATATAAAAATAGAAATTATGTTTTTTATGAAAGAAAAAATTATCAAGAAAGAAGCCTTTTTATTTTTTTATGCAATGAAAAATTCATTTAGAAAATAAGCCATTATTAAACAACAAATAAAAAAATAGTTTAGAAGAAGGTATTATTAATACAAAAATCAATATAAAAATAAAATCTGAAAATAAAAAATAACTTTTTTATGCAATAAAAAATTTAATTTAGAAAATAAGGCATTTATTAAACAAAAAATAAATAAAAATATATTTTAAAAGAAGGTATTATATTATACAACTACAAAATATAAAAATAGGAAAATTATGTTTTTTATGCAATAACAAAATTATCAAGAAAGAAAAGAAAGCCTTTTATTTTTTTAGCAATGAAAAATATAATTTAGAAAAATAAGATTCTATTGAACAAAAAAATAAAAAATAGTTTAGAAGAAGATTATTACTTATACAAATCAATATAAACATAAAATCTGAAATAAAAAAAAAAATTTTGTGCAATGAAAAAAAATAAGGCATATTTAAACAAAAAATAAAAAATATATTTTAAAAGAAGGTATATATTATACAACTTACAAAATATAAAAATAGAAAGAAAAATTATGTTTTTTATGCAAATAATGAAAAAATTAGCAAGAAAGAAAGCCTTTTTATCTTTTTTATGCAATGAAAAATTTAATTTAGAAAATAAGCCATTTATTAAACAACAAATAAAAAATAGTAGAAGAAGGTTATTATTACTATACAACATCAAATATAAAAATAAAAAATCGGAAATAAAAAAATAAAAAGTGTTTAGCCAATGAAAAAATAAGGCATTTATTAAACAAAAAATAAAATCTATATAAAAGAAGGTATTAGATTATACAACTACAAAATATAAAAATAGAAAATTATGTTTTTTATCAATAAAAAAAAGTATCAAGAAAGGAAAGGCCTTTTATTTTTTTATGCAATGAAAAAATTATTTAGAAAATAAGCATTATTAAACAACAAATAAAAAATTAGTTTTAGAGAAGGTACTATTACTTACAAAATCAAATAAAAATAAAATCTGAAAATAAAAAATAAATTTTTTATGCAATGAAAAAATAAGGCATTTATTAAACAAAAATTAAAAATATATTTTAAAAGAAGGTATTATATTATACAACTACAAAATATAAAAATAGAAAATTATGTTTTTTATGCAATGAAAAAATTATCAAGAAAGAAGGAATTATTACTATACAAAATCAATATAAAAATAAAATCTGAAAATAAAAAATAACTTTTTTATGCAATAAAAAATTTAATTTAGAAAATAAGGCATTTATTAAACAAAAAATAAAAATATATTTTAAAAGAAGGTATTATATTATACAAAGACAAAATATAAAAATAGAAAATTATGTTTTTTATGCAATGAAAAAATTATCAAGAAAGAAAGCCTTTTTATTTTTTTATGCAATGAAAAATTTAATTTAGAAAATAAGCCATTTATTAAACAACAAATAAAAAAATAGTTTAGAAGAAGGTATTATTACTATACAAAATCAATATAAAAATAAAATCTGAAAATAAAAAATAAATTTTTTATGCAATGAAAAAATAAGGCATTTATTAAACAAAAAATAAAAATATATTTTAAAAGAAGGTATTATATTATACAACTACAAAATATAAAAATATAAAATTATGTTTTTTATGCAATGAAAAAATTATCAAGAAAGAAGGAATTATTACTATACAAAATCAATATAAAAATAAAATCTGAAAATAAAAAATACTTTTTATGGCAATAAAAAATTTATTAGAAAATAAGGCATTTATTAAACAAAAAATAAAAATATATTTTAAAAGAAGGTATTATATTATACAACTACAAAATATAAAAATAGAAAATTATGTTTTTTATGCAATGAAAAAATTATCAAGAAAGAAAGCCTTTTTATTTTTTTATGCAATGAAAAATTTAATTTAGAAAATAAGCCATTTATTAAACAACAAATAAAAAAATAGTTTAGAAGAAGGTATTATTACTATACAAAATCAATATAAAAATAAAATCTGAAAATAAAAAATAAATTTTTTATGCAATGAAAAAATAAGGCATTTATTAAACAAAAATTAAAAATATATTTTAAAAGAAGGTATTATATTATAAAAAACAAAAATCTAAAAATTAAAATAATGTAGTTTTTATTAATGCATGAAAAATATTAAGAAAAGAAAGCCTTTTATTTTTTTTATGTCAATGAAAAATTTAATTTAGAAAATAAGCCATTTATTACATGCGCAATAAAAAAATGTTTAGAAGAAGTATTATTACTATACAAAATCAATATAAAACTAAAATCTTGAAATAAAAAATAATTTTTTATGCATGAAAATTTAATTTAGAAAATGAAGCCATTTATTAAACCAAAAATTAAAAAAATAGTTTAGAGAAGTATATTACTATACAAAATCAATATAAAATAAAATCTGAAAATAAAAAATAAATTTTTTATGCATGAAATTTCCATTTAGAAATAATGCATTTATTAAACAAAAAATAAAACATATATTTTAAAGAAGGTATTATAATAATACAAATACAAATATAAAAATAAAAAATTAAGTTTATGCGCAATGAAAAAAATTAGAAAGAAAGCCTTTTTTATTTTTTTATGCAATGAAAAATAGAATTTAGAAAATAAGCCTTTATTAAACAAAAAATAAAAAAATAGTTAGAAGAAGGTATTATTATACAACATTCAATATAAAAATAAAATCTGAAAATAAAAAATAAATTTTTTATGCAATGAAAATTTCCATTTAGAAAATAAGGCATTTATTAAACAAAAAATAAAAATATATTTTAAAAGAAGGTATTATATTATACAAAGACAAAATATAAAAATAAAAAATTAAGTTTTTATGCGCAATGAAAAAATTATTAAGAAAGAAAGCCTTTTTATTTTTTTATGCAATGAAAATTTAATTTAGAAAATAAGCCATTTATTAAACAAAAAATAAAAAAATAGTTTAGAAGAAGGTATTATTACTATACAAAATCAATATAAAAATAAAATCTGAAAATAAAAAATAAATTTTTTATGCAATGAAAATTTCCATTTAGAAAATAAGGCATTTATTAACAAAAATAAAAAAATATTTTAAAAGAAGGTATTCTTATTATAACAAATCATTACAACAACACAATATCAAAATAAAAAATTAAGTTTTTATGCGCAATGAAAAAAATTATTAAGAAAAGAAAGCCTTTTTATTTTTTTTAATGGCTGAAAAATTTAAAATTTAG
>CM018912.1:19641351-19643851 GCA_009663005.1 Actinidia chinensis | reverse complement strand
GAATAAAAGGATCAAGTTTAAGAAATTAATTAATACAATTGCAAGTGAAAATAACTAAAAGAAATATTTTAGTTAAAGTAAAAAGGTATGTAAAATATAATTTATGTTTTAAATAACACGTGAATAGTAACTAGTCAGTGGCAAACTTATTCTTAACTTACAAATAAGCTACTGCAGTCTCAATAGCGCCTCGTCATTTTGAAAGATTCCTACAGTTTTTTGCTTGATCGAGTGAACCACTGTAGACTATGAAGCCTTTATTATATTATTCCATCAATGCATGGTACTCACATCCCTATGTCTCTCTCATCTCAGCACCAGATTGTTAATTTATGTAAATTAAAATTATGATTATTTTTTGGGACTCTTTTTATAATATTCATAACTTTTGTGTCTAAAACTAATTATGTATAAATGTGCTTCCATAAACATGTGTTAGGTGAAATATATGGCTGAAATTTGTACACAAAACTTTAGTTCTTTTTGTCGTTGTAAAAGTAGAGAGTGACATGGGTTCCTTGTGAATGTAATTGCTGTGAAAGAAGGAGGAGAAGAAGGCTTTGAAAATCTGAAATTTAGTGAAGAAAAATCATATTTGATGTCCAAATAAGTTTATATCTTCTTGCTCTACTTTGCTCTATTTTTCTGTTTAAATTTGGTTGCTTGAAGCTCAACATTTGTGTAGCTAAATCAGATTTGTGTGTGCTTTGTTTATGCCCATTTTGTGGCTATTTTTGGGTAATTCTTGTATGTGAATTTGAGCCCAAGTCCCTCAACAAATCTGGTATCACAGCCTAGGGCTTGTTGTTTGAATTTGTGATGAAGTTAGGGTTTCTATTTGTGTTTGTTGTGGTTTAACTTGTGATGGCTGCAATGAACAATTTCTTTTATCCCCAATTTCCGAAATTGGGCAAAGGTAATTATGAAAATTGAAGTATACAAATGAAAGTTTTGTTGGGCTCTCAAGATATTTGGAAATTAGTTGAAAAAGAGTACAAAAGAGGATGAAGAAAATTTGTCAGAAACTCAAAAGGTTGCACTAGAAGAGTTTACAAAAAGAGACAATAAAGCACTGTTCTAATCTACCAAGGGATTGATGAGTCAAATTTTAAAAAAATCTCATCTGCTGACAACTCCAAAGCAGCATGGGAAACTCTTCAAAACTCACGAAGAGGCATAGATAGAACGATAAGTGTGCGACTCCAAGTTCTAAGAGGTGAATTTGAGACATTGCACATGAATGATGGTGACTAAATTTCAAATTACTTTACTAGAACTTTGGCCATTGTAAATCAAATTAGAAGGTATGGTAAGAATCTTGAAAATATTCGTGCGTTGGATAAGATTTTACGTTCTTTAAGTTCAAAGTTTGAGCATGTGGCTGTTGCTATTGAAGAGTCAAAGGACCTCAATATTATGACGGTTAACGAATGGATGGCCACACTTGAAATCCATGATCAAAGGATTAACAAAAAAGTCTTCTAGTTCCCTTGAGCAAGCTCTCCAATCCAGACTTTCACTCAAATAGGACAAGGACTAAGGAGGGACATCTGAAAGAGGAAGAGGAAGAGGCCATTATGGTCTTGGTTGATGTTTTGGAAATCATGAAAGGGGCTATGAAAGTCATGGAAATCATGGGTTTGATCCCACTAAGTTCACCTCGGACACCATGACACAAAACTCCATGTCATCCGTTTGTGTCATGTGGGCTTAGGCAGGCCTCTTCCCTTGGCATTAGCCTGCTTGCTCTTGCAATTAGCCGCGCGACACCCTGCTTTGTTGCACACTTTCTAGGAAGTACATACTTCTTGGAAACACCACCCTTAACTCCCAACTTGGATTTAGAAGCGCCCACAAGCTTCTTCCCTTTGTAATCGGGCCTCTTCAAATACTCGATGACATTGGCCATGGCCACGTGCAGGTTCCCAGATTTTCTCTCGGAACCCTTTTTTATCCCCCTGAATTCTGCGGCGGATAATTAAATCCTCAAGAGTTATCTCCTTGCGTTGTAATTCAAGAACTAGATGATAACAAATTTCTTTGTTCTGACATCCTCGATCTTGTACTTCCGATTATGGAATTCCCACAACGCCTTGGTCGTCTCTTCATTACAAAACACGCTATACAACATGTCCCTCAGCCCGTTGAGGATATAATTGCAAAAAATAAAGTCCACGGGCTTCCATGCCTCAATTGCAGTAGTGACGTAGGCTGGTCCTCCCGCAGTAGTCTAGCCAACCCAAGGGTGGTTACGCAAAACAACATCTTCTGCAGCCACCTTTTGAAATATGTGTCGTTGAATTTCTTTAGCTTCTCCCCATGGTTCACGGGAGCCGTAGGGACCGCAAGCGTAGGGATTGTTAGGGTCACTGGCAAGGTAATCGCTACTGTCGCGATCGATGCTGCTAGAGTCACAGCTCTAGCCATAGCCGCAACAGCCATTGCCTTCGAAATTATCGCAAGAATCCCGATTGTAGCTTTGAGCGTCGGTGTGTTATCT
>CM018912.1:19628851-19631351 GCA_009663005.1 Actinidia chinensis | reverse complement strand
TCATTATCGTCCGGAGCTTCTTTGATTTTTCTTTCTGCCTGTCTGATTCTATTCCCACAAACCCATTTGGCTTCCAACTCAGAAGGTAGCAAGAACTTCACTTTATGTTTCATATGTAGACCAACTCGTCTGGAGAAATCGTCGATATAACGTAACAAACCATGTCTACCTCCCAAAGATAAGTCCGTGTATGGTCCTCCAAACGTCAGTGTGAACATTAATCCCCAGATGCCTTCATTCTGATGAATTCAGTGCCAAACTTTACCCTAGTTCTGTCTTGGCCCAACACACAATGCTCACAAAAAATCAATTTGTCCCAGTCTTAGCTCCCATTGTCTTCAGACCTCCTTGTCGTACCAAGTTGTTGCAAGCTTTCTCACCAGAGCCCAAATCGCATATGCCATAACTGGAAGTATCTGATCCATCTGAACTTGTTGGAACCGGACAACTCTCGCCTGTGACAGTACTCCCATCGGAAGTATAAATTCTCCCTTTCGAGTGCCCTGCATATAAACCATCGCCCTCGAACAACTTTCATAATACCCCTCTTTCAATAGTGACTATACCTTTTGAGTCTAGGTTTCCCGAGAGTAAGATTTTCTCAAAGTCCGGTACACTTACCGAACATCAGTCAAAACTCTGAAGTTCCATCGAACATCTTTCAGTCGATCCTGCATATCCCCCTTGTTTTTCAGGCATTGGTTCATTAACCCACAGAACAACACCAACCGTCGCACTCCTCAAGGCCGAAAATAAATCTCGTAAGGACTCATGTGATAGGAACATCCCAATCCAGAATCCACTCTTAGATTGATTAGTGGATGATAAACTGGCAAAACTGCATCAAATCTTCATCTCATTTTGTTTCTTGCGCACATTTGCTTTTGGTTCCTTCTTTCCTTTGATCGTACAATTTCCCTTCCAATGGCCTTTCTGATGACAATAGGCACATTCCTCATTTTTGCAAGCTGTCCGCCTATCAGATGAATTTTTCCTCTCGATTTTGAGTCGAGATTTTCTTCCACCTCCCTTTAGATTTCGACGGGTCTCGTCCTACCCCCTGCTGTAAATGCATCTGAAACTCGTTCCCTTGTGAGCATACTGAATCTTTCTTCTTTCGTACTCATTATTCATCAGGCATTAGACAACATCATTAACTTTAATTTTCATCTTTACGTACAGCAAGGAGTT
This sequence comes from Actinidia chinensis, assembly GCA_009663005.1. NCBI lineage: Eukaryota > Viridiplantae > Streptophyta > Magnoliopsida > Ericales > Actinidiaceae > Actinidia > Actinidia chinensis. The sequence continues at coordinate 19,630,160 of CM018912.1, read as the reverse complement.
TCAAATGCTCATAAGTTTCATCATTGCAAGGAATTTAATAACAAAAAGCCTTATCTTCATCATCAATTTCAAATCCAATTTTGCCGATCCCAGAATTTTAATTGAAACTATTCATGAGCTCATTCCTGGGACGTACGTTACCTTGGCTTGTATTGGAAAAGCGGAAGAGTTCTTTTTCATATAGAGCCGGTTCTCAACACTCTTGGTCATGACTTGTTCTCGATTTTTGCCCATAACCCTTGCTGAGGTCTCTTTCATAACAAAATACTTTCTGGTCTTTTTTTGCAAGACAAGTCTGATATTAACGCAAGCTTGGCGATTAAGCTTCGCCCAATCCTCTTCTCTATATGTTCACCTGACTTAGCCTCCAAGTAAATCCAATTCCTGTTGAATGAGAACATCCAAACTCCGCATTGCCCACAATGTCCCGACGTTATTTGTCCCATCAAATTTTGTTCACTTCAAATTTGGCATTAGACATCTAGTCCTATGCCCAGAGTTACCGGAACTGCTAGTGGTTATTTCTTTCTTCTGCCATCAAACAATTTAACCACTCCACCCAAACTGATATATTGGAAAATTAAAATAATGTCACATTCTGACGCAAACGGATGAGTCCGGAATGCAGAAAAACTTAAAAAAGGCTAAACTGAACAAATCAGAAACTTCTTCTAGTCCAATGTAATCAAAATTTCGAAATGCTGAGGACAATTTGTCAAAATCCAAATCGAGGGTCAAATTGAATTTCCAGAAATAGCAGGGACCAAATTATAATTTTCGGTAAATCCAGGGACCAAAATGTATTTCAGAACATTTAGGGACGCAAATTGTAATTTTCAGAAAGTTCAGGGACCAAACTATAATTTTTAAAGTTCAGAACCAAATGTAATTTAACTGAAACTGCCAGGGGCCAATATGTAATTAAATACACCAAAACTTCAGGGTCAAAATGTAATTACAGAAAATTCCCAGGGACCTGAAACTGTAATTTACCAGTCACCAGTCAAAGTCAAAGCTGACTGGGCGCTGCGGGCAGGGCTTACTGGTGCTGACCGGGATGATGACGCAAGGCTGACGCGTGGCAGCCAGCAAACAAGATGCGCGCGTGCTGGAGCGTGCGTTGGCTGTGGAAGGTGGACTGAACCGCGCCGTGAAAGAAGTGGGCACTGAAGACGCTAGGAGTTCCCGATTGCGACGGTTTTTTGCTTCTTAAGAGCTTCGTCTCACTCAACGCGCCGACACATGGGGTGAGCATAATCGATTAGAGAACTTTTAACGGAGGTCCGAAATGCGCCTGAGCTCTGATACC
>CM018912.1:19483851-19488851 GCA_009663005.1 Actinidia chinensis | reverse complement strand
TCATGGTCTTTTTGTAACAATTGAATGAGATTTCCCTTTGACTAGGCAGTCCTAAAACAAAGTCTACTCTCACATCCTCCCATGGTAGATTTAGTGTTTTTTTTAAAGGGTGGTGTGGGGTGATGTTTCTGTTGCACACTTTTTCAGATTCCTAGCTTGGGTAATTACCATTGAAGCTGTGGGAGTGGTTTTTGTGATAACCAATTGAATCAAATACTGAAAGAAGAAGAAGCAAGGGAAGAATCGCAATCGCAATTCTGAATTCTGATCTCAGCTACTATTTGATTACAAAAAGCAGGTCTATTCTGTTTTTAGCCTTCAAGTACAGATGAATTTTTGAATCAGCATGTTCAAGGTTGGGTTTAGCTTAGCTGAGAAATTTGATATGGAATTATTTTTATCGTATTCAATTATTGGTGCCAATTGTTACTATATTTGTTTTGTCGACTCATTATATGATTCTGAGATTTGTATTTTAACTTTTTAGTGACGTTCAATGGCGAGAATGGTGAATTTTTCAGGTCTAGTAGGGGGAGTATTAGACAGGGATGCCCCCTTTACCATACCCATTCTTGTTAGGTGTGGAAGATTTAGGTCTCACACAGCCTTGTTTAATAACTATTCTGCCAATCACCATATGCAGGACCCTCGGATTGGTCAAAGATGCCCTGCAGTGTCACAACTTACTCTTTGCAGATGACTTGGTGATACACTGTCAGGCTCAGAAGAAGATTGTGTAGCCCTTAGACAAATCCTTCAGATCTAGGATGATGTAGAATGATGCATAGAAACAAAGAGAAGTACTCAGTGTTGTTTCAGTCCTAAACTCCTAATACAATAGCACATTTGAAACATGTCCTCTCCATTTTCTGGGGAAAATCAAAAAGTAAGTGTTTGCATATATGAAGGACGGTGCTGAAAGCTCTGAAGAGATGGAAGGACTCCCTTCTTAGTCAGGCCGGCCACGAAGTTCTTCTCAAAGCTGTTCTGATGTGATGGCCCTTCCAAATATGCAATCTCGTGTTTTTAGAGGATGTGACTGAGGCTGACCAAGGATCATGGAAATGGAATCTGATTAGGGAAATGTTCGTCAAATAAGATGATAGGCTTGTTTTATTAATGCTAGCGAGTTCAGTTCTGATTCGAGACAAAAAGCTGTGGCATTACTCAGCTGGTTTTCTTTTTTAGTCAAATCAGCATTTCATCTGTCTAGAGAACTGGCCAGCTAGAAAAGAAGACCGGATAAAGCTGAAACTAGTGCAGCTAATGAAGTCAAACGAGTTTGGCAGAAACTTTGGGGATTGCAAGTTCATCTCAAAGTTTGGAAGTATTGGGGAGTGGGGACAAGGTGAAAAGGAAGAACAAAAAAAGCTGGATGGTGGCGCCTCTTGTATTATGTGGTGTTTGTGAAGAGAAACGAATATGCAACGAATATGTTTAGATTGAAGATGCAGATTTTTAACGTAGAAAACCAGTGGAAGAACAAACAATGTGAATTCTCGAATTTGGAGCATTATGAGATAAGAAGCAACTCTTAAGATTGTTAATTTGCTGGCCCAAGAATTCTCATACTCGCACAAGAAACACATGGGGATTAGGAAGAGAACTTTTGCTTCCATTTATGAGGATATCATCTGCCTAAGGTGACTTACCCATGGACATCCCACCGGAAGGGGAAAACTTGGCAAAACCTTATTATCCGATATTATCCGACGGATCCATAGCTTACGCCTCTAGGCCATAGTAGATCGATTGAAGAAGCTGTTTTTTTTTTTTTTTTTTCACCTTCTTCAAGCCGCTTTTCTCTAGACTTTTGCCTTCAATAAGTTTCCTCACAATTTAATAGAAATTGCAATTTAGCTTTAGCAGCATGTAATTCTTCTCTTCTAGCAGTTGTTGGCTGGTTATCAAAAGCAATTTCCATGATCAAAACTTCATCCTCATGCATTTTTTATGCTAGGACAAATATTCCCAAAGGCAGTATTATTCCAATGTCTCAACACCATTTTTGAACGTTGAAGCTTTCTGCCCAAAATCTGAAGAGCCCCCTTCCATGGGAATATACCAATTACTACGAATCAACTCCATAAACCCCAAGTGCTTAGACCACATATTCTGACATCTAAAAGGTTTTTAGGAGCGGAATCCGAGGGTAATTGAAGAGCGACTAACATGGGGGAGTGATTAGAATTAAGCCTATTCAGTTGTTTAACAGAAGTAGACAGCAGCATCCACAGAATTCTATTAATAGAACTCTGTCAATGCAAGACCAAATTTTTGCAATACCATCGTTGTTATTGCACCAGGTAAATCTACTATATTCAAAGCCAGCATCAATGAGACCACAATCTGAAATAGCATCTAAAAGTCTCCCACCGCACCAATATTAATAGAATTCCGCCAACGTTTCTCACAAGCTTTAGTTAAAATATTGAAATCTGCACCTACTAGCCAAGGACATGTTAAAGAAGCCAAAAATTGGAGTTCACCCCGTGAAGAAACCGTCTCACTTGTAGTGCATTTACGATACACAAAAGACGTACAACATTTTTTAGCTAATGTTGCACGACAAACTTCTAAGAGCATCTCCAGCAACACCATCAATTTATTCTTAATTCCTTAAAAATATGTGTTTTTTAAAACTATTTTCAATTCTCCTGTACATAGTCACTGCCACCACCAGCGATGATCCACCAAATTCCATAGCCACCACAAGTGGGTCTCCTCCACCAAACACACTTCTCCTCAATCTAATCCTTATGAAACAAAAGCACATCACTGCTCTACCCAAACCCACTAAATTGAAATCTCTGAACTTTTGGTGTTTAAATTGACATCTAGACCGACGTGGATGAATAACAATTGATTCAAGGTGATGCCCATTAACGGCCCAATATCACATTAATTGTTCATCCCCAAGTAACTATTCCATCATAACCTCTGGATTTCAGAACTCAATGGGCAGCCCAGCCCGTGTACCTCTAGGCCAAGTGATTTGCAGATTCCGGGGGGGACGAAGAGAGAGAAAAGAGGAAGTGGAGTAGATTTGTGTGTGGGAGGGTGTGAAGGTGTTGTTAAGGAAGGGAGAGAGAAGAGGATAGATGAGGGCTTGGAAAGAGGCGAAGAGGGTTGCCTCTGTTCTGTTGCAACACTCGGCCGAGCAAATATTAGTGTGGCGAGGGGAGTAGCTATTCTGTTGGAGCTTGCAATTATTTGCAAGGACAACTCTTTACTTTAGCTAAAAACTGAAAATACCTAGACTGCTGCAGATGTTCCAAGGGAAACCATTTGGCTACTAGAAGATAAAATCGAAGAAGAAAAATCATGCCTCTAAAGAATCCATATAGTACTTTCAAGATTACTATAACTCGTATCAAAATTAAGTCTTGTACAATATTTCTCCAAACAATCAGTGTCAAGAAGCATCGGTTCAATTAGCACTACAAAGAAAACTTGATGAATACGAATATTTTTTTTTTAACCTTCTGATAGAGGGTTATTGGCAAGGACCAGGCTTGACTGCACTACAAAGGAAACTTCCTTTGATGAATTCAAATATTTGTTTTTTAACCTTTAGGGTTATTGGCAAGAACCATGCTTGTCTGCAGTCTAAGCATTTTGGGCTCCGTCCCGGGCTTATTTTGATGATTAAAACCGTTTATATTATAGACTCTCGTAAAGATCAGTACGGTAAAATATCATATTGATCAGGCACAATTCAGTGTCCGTTATACTCATTTATCTTGATATAAATTGATATCGATCGACGATTGTTCTATATCTGATTAATGTATTATGTGATAAATTATTGATAGACTATTGATCTATATCCGACCAACGTGAATTTTTACATTATTAGTATTCTCGATGATGTCTACAATATAAACGGTTTCGATTATCAAAATGGATTCAAAATGTTTGGACTTCAGACAAGTCAGGTCCTATTGGCAATAGCCCTAATGTAGCTAATCATTTAAACGAAGAATGGTTGAGAAAAGAAAACGATAAGCTGACCTTCTTTGGTTGCCTAAAAAGTCAAACCCCTCTTTGTCGGTGTTCTCCTACCAAATTGTTTTAGCTCATTTCCTTTGGAACATTACATTTGTCAAAATATTCTGAATTTCCTTTTTCCTTAAAACGATCTATATGACATTCTTCCCAAACTGGATTATCGGCAGACGTATTTACCAATCCTTGTTGCGCATCCCCGTAATCATGTTCTTTAGGTTGAAGCTCAGCAATCCCCACTCCTTGATTGTCATCTTTGCTATTAGTTGAAGAGGGATCTTCTGAACTTTTTTTAACCGAATCAGCCAAAGCATAAGATTTGGGTTGTTCCTAATTTGGGAATCCATGTGCCTTGACGCTAGGGTTTTGGGGATTTACTGATCCCTTGGGGTTTGTGGACTTATCTATAGGGAGGGGGTGCAAAATTTGCTTTCAGATGATCATGACCTTGCCAACGACTATGTTTGCAGTACTTGGGAACGTTCTCATGAGATACCTGCAGCCAAAATCCTCCATCACCCCATCTAATCTATATTCGTTTAGGCATACGTTTTAAGAGGTCTAGTAAACTTCCACACATACCTTAGCTAAACTAGGTCTGGACAAAGGAATAGTAGCAGAGTCCAGTTTCAAAGGATTACCAATCATTTGGACTATTGATAATATACTGCTCTTGCAATACAAGTGCACTGGAAGGAGTGGGAGAGAACCAAATTGGAACAATAGAAGATTCAGATTTTGCTCGAAAATACCTCATGGGATATTTGTTAATAAACTATTGGTCCCACGGCCATAATCTATGAAAATCCTATTCATTCGATGGTCTGATCAAAATATGTTTTTGATTCAGCAAGGCCAATTGGAATGATGCATGAAGATTGAAAGGCATAAAAACACTTTCTTGATATCCTGCATTGCTGGTCTACCATGAGAGAACTTGCCAACGAGAGCATGTTGAAAGGTTTCGGCCAAAGCTTTCACGTCTTCATCGG
>CM018912.1:19388851-19391351 GCA_009663005.1 Actinidia chinensis | reverse complement strand
AGAACTGTAGTGTTTTAAACTTTGGATGACTGTAATGTTCTGATTTTTGGATGATTGTAATTTTCTTTTTTCAGTTTTTGGATGATTGTAGTATAACTTCATGGTCTTGGTTTCTGATTTTCTAGTCTAGTCATTGGATGATTATAATTTTTGGATGGCTCGGTTTTCATTCTTGGGGCCCACTAATCTCTGCTTATTTCCTCTTCTGCTAGATTGATTAAGATTAAAATACTATTTTACAAAAGCTTCTTATTGTACCTAGAAAATAAGAAGAAAAAACAGTCCCACACAAAGAAGCTCAAACCATTAAAAATAAAAGCCCAGCTAATAGGCCCAACCCGTGTTACCCCACCCGAAACCAATGTATCTAGCTTAGAGGTTGAGTGTCGGGTGCCATTCTTGCCAACCCGAAAAGTTCAGAAACGTGTCAGGTTATAGGAAAAACCGACCCATGGACACCCCTATGCAAAACACATTGGGATCACATCCAGACTCTAGCTAAACAAAGATAGTGAATATATAACCTGTCTTTCCCTTTCTTATCGACGAAAGAGTAATTTTATTAAAAAGAAAGAAAGAAATGAGATAGAAGTGGAGTACTATAAGTTGGGAATCTCTCCTCACAAATAAAAGAAAAGGTGAAAAATAAAAAAGATAAATATATACAAAGAGGAAGGACGAACCAACAACCTCTTCCATTAGAGCAAAAACCGCAAAACTCCAAAGCTCAGAAGCATGGATAAGGATACGGGACACGACACGACACACGGACACGCGAAAACACAATTTAAAAAAAAAAAAATATGACACAGACACGTCGAGGATACGTTGAATAATATATATATATATATATATATATATATATATATATATATATATATAATATATATATACAAAAAAAAAATATTTTAGCAATCCATAGCCAACATTGTTTATATAAAATGTGGCACAAAAATAATAAACATGAAGTGACACTTGATGACATGTCCAGATGTTGGTGGTGTACTCTGTCAGTTTGATAGTCAGACAAATTTAATACTCCTCTGACGAGGGGTCTTGTGCATTTAATGCTCTTGCACCGTCTCAAGGTATAATATGTTCGTGTCGCTTCAATATCCTCGAGCCTAGCAGTATATAAGGCCAACCCCTGCATTCATTTCTCTTTACTCCTTCTGACAGTTTTTTAGAATTGTCAGAGTTGTGAGAGCTTCTCTGTTTAAAAATCCTTTTCTGCTTGATTATTTGCTTTCTAAACATGGCGCGGCAACCTACAGCTACTGGACGGTGAGGACTGCACAGTGGTCCTGCACCCGCAGGCGAAGACATGGTAGTCCTAACTCCTATGGTAGTCCTGAACCACGGCCGATCACTTTGAACCACAAGGTCAGTATACAAGTGGGGGTCCTCTTCTACTTCATCGCTCAGGTGAGCGCGTTCCTTCAGTCCCCCAAAAGTACAAGTGGCAATGTGGTCCTTTTGGTCAGAGTAACTATTTCTGGGCCGCGGCGGAGGAGTATGCCCCCGTGGCGGAGGAGACTTCAACGTCTTCACTTACCATGGAGCGCAAGGATTATGGCTTTCTTTGCTCTATCCGCACTCTATCCTTCGCCCAGATATAAAGCTATATCCATCTTGTTTCACCTTCTTCTTTGAAAGCAGTAGTACCCCTACCACCCACATGGACTACTGGGCAAAATTCGTTTTGAAGAACCATGGGCAGGTCTTGGAGGATGCTCATGTCCTTCCAGCTATTCGCAGCACCATACCATGAACCTTTCTGTGACACGCAATAAGCAGAGATATTCCTGAGCATTTTGCTCGCGCGGTGGAGCTCTGTGAGTCATACTTTCATTGATAGTTGGGGCGAGTTGGGCCCCACATTGGTAGATACTAGCGCACTCCTGCGCTTCAATATTTTGGGAGACGTAAATTTTGGCGCATACGTCTTCAAGAGAGAGGAAGAGGAGACTTACGTTGATCTGGTCTAGTCGAAGGGTACCAAGAGGCCAGTTTGTGTGGAACGCAATGGTTGAAAGACAATTTTCTGGACATGCCACCATCTATTGCACACAAGAATACCTATCCATGGTGGATTCATTACGTCTTCCCTGATTATGCCACCAAGGCATTAAATTGTGGCACCGCGGGACGACTACTAAAGCATAAACATTTCAATGGTCCTTGCATCCAGTTTACACTTGTTGCATTCTTAGTCCTATGACTGTCGCAGTGCATGGTGGAGGGGCACCCTGAATACGGGGTTCATATCGGGGTCTTCAGGATTGATACGCAGTTGCTCTTGGCCAGCTATATCGGACACTTTGTACCATCGGTAAGAGTGCCATACGTGCTCGCTCGGCTGCTACGACGTAGTGATTATTTGGGTACCACTCTTTTACATATGTTTATTTATGAGCGCTTTCCGCATATTGCCCCCCACTCCCCAGGTCTTCACAACCTTTTGTAAAGGTAAGTTGGAGAAATATGCCAAGGGAAATTT
>CM018912.1:19303851-19308851 GCA_009663005.1 Actinidia chinensis | reverse complement strand
TACCACACAGTCCACGCCAAATATATGACCTAGCTTTACATCTCTGGCTCATTCTTTCTCACACATCCAGCCACCGAGAAACTCAACCAGCAACGCTCCTTCTCTCTCCTCTCTCTCGCTCATCCTCATCGAGCCTCGTCGGAGGCTATTCGACCCAGTCGAGCCTCATCGGAGGCTAGTCGAGCCTCGTCGGAGGCTAATCGAGCAAGTCGAGCCTTGTCGGAGCCTCGTCGGAGGCTAATCGAGCTCGTCGGAGGCTAATCGAGCCTCGTCAGGTCAGATTTTCAAGCAGATATTGCATAGCCGTATCCCCCGTCGGCGATTGACTGTTGGGAGCGCGTTTCTGACGTGATTGGGGCACGTTTCCGTCGCACTTCTGAGGAAGAAGTGCCGATTCGCGGTTCTTGGGGGGATCCGCCACCCCTGTCGGCGATTCCTGCAACTAAGGACCGGTCAACTATTAAAAGATAGGAAGCCAATCCAAAAGGCAACACCAATTGTGTTTTTCATAAAAAGCAAAGCACAATTTAGCAGCTGCGCCTTGGAGTTTCACGCTTCAACTTGAGTAGAGATAATGCATCTCAATTAAGAGGCCAACCAACATTCATACAAAACAGTATCTTGAAATATTTAAAGATTACCATGAAAATCTTCAAGTGCGAGTTTAAGAGTCGCAGCGAGGGCTTCGGTTCTCAGAGCCTTGGAGGCCTTAAAGTTGAGAGAGGGAGAGGAGACTAAGGTCAGGGGAGACTCGGGAGTTTTGCACATGGGGAAGAGGACTTAGGCAGAGGCATAGGTAGAGTGGAGAGAGATTAGGGGGCGGTGTCGACGCTGGAGAAGATGCTATGGTGTGGTGGAGGTTCGTGTTGAGTTGAGGTGTTGAGGTGAGTGATGGGCAAGGGACAATAGGGTAAGATATGCAAAACGTGAAGGAGATGAGAGATTGGGGGGGAGAAAAAAAGTCAGAGAAGGAGATCCGGAGAAAAGGGGGAGGCACCGCGTGATGAGACTGAAGTGTCTTCTCTTATGTGATATGGTATCAGACATTACTAACTGGTTGAGTAAGAATAGGTAGACTGGTAGAGACTAGAGAGTCTAGAGACTAGAGTGAACAACCAGCATTAGATAATCGGATTCGCGGGTCGAACGGGTTGGATCCGGCCATGACCCGTCACGCATCCAAATAACTTCAGATTTCTTCAATCCAAACCCGTATCCGACCATTTAAGAGCTTGAATCCGTCTGTCCGATCTGAAAATCGGACCGATTGGGTCGAATTTGGTGGGTGGTTGGAGTTTTGCACAGCCCTAGCTGGTACATACCTCATACCTCAGGTTGGTCTGTAAAAAAAGCCCATCTGGCCCAGCTCATCAAGCTCCTTTTGGTCTGTAAAAGAACCCACCCGGACTGAAAAAATTTGACATTGGGCTGGCCTGGCTCCAGCACTCATCGGGCTCCTACTTAAATTCGAATTGGGCTGGCCTAAATCCGAAAATCCCAATTGGAAGTTACCAGCTGGTCCCTTCATGGGGACTTTTTTTTACTTATGCAGAAAATAGAGAGCAACATTGACAAAACCAAGGGTTAATTGCATTTTGCCTCCTTAAACTATTGTTTGGTGTCACTTAACCCTCCTAAAATAAAATCACTCAACTTCTCCTTTAAATTATTGAAAGTTGTTACTTTACTACTTTCGTTAGCTATTCGTTAAATATAAAATGTTAAATTGCCATATTGATAGACAAACAAAATAAAATTTCTAAAATAATAATATTCCTTGCAATTAATCTTTTTTTGACCAAAATACCAAAATGTTGCTACATATAGAGGTCTTATTTCCTATTTTCTTGCTCTCATTCCCTCGTCTCTTTTCCTCTCCATGAGAGAAAGAGGAATAGAGGAGGGCAAAAAAATAAAAAATAAAGCCTCTATTTTCAAAATATTTGGCCATTTTGGTCATAAAAACTGTTAATTGCAAAAAATAGGGATATTTTAACAAGTTTATTTTATTTTTCTGCCCATGAGCTGCTCATATGTCAATTTAACATTTATATTTAATCAATGGCCAACAAAAATATTAAAATGTCAACTTTTAATAGTTTAAAGAGCAAATTGACTGAGTTTTTAGTTTAGAGGTATTAAGTGACATTGAGCTAGTTTAAGAGGCAAACAATAATTAACCCTAAATCCGGAGTATAATAGAGAACAACTATCCAAAAACCATAATACCAAGAAATGTAGCAAAAGATACAACCTCCTCCGTAGGAAATCAACAATTAAAAAATAATATATGGCTAAGCAAGGCATAAACTCCCTGGGGTCATCATCCATTATGAAAAGGAAATGTAAACTTGCCATTGCTCTCATCCCTGTGAGCATTCTTTGGCAACAAAATATGATTCTGCAAAAATGTAGCAGATGGGCAAGATAGGAATGTTGGATTGGATTCAAACTCTTCAATCTTGGATTGATTTCAAACTCTTGTGTTTGGATTGGCTTCAACTTCTTTTTGGATTGGAATTCAAAGTCCTTGTTGGATTTGAATTCTATCACTTTGCCTATAAAAGAGACTACAAGTCTCAGATATAGGAGTATGAGTTAGAAGCGTAGTTTAGTTATTTGGTTTATTGTTCTTCTCTCTTTTCCGTTGTGAGAAGAGGAAATCTGGATGTTCGGTTTCTCCCATATCGTTAACTCTGTCACCCGAGACGTAGACACTCTTTGCCGAACCTCGTAAATCATTGTTGTTAGTGTGCGTGAGTTAATTTTGATTGTGTGTGACCTTGGTGTGGATCGATTTACGCACACCAATTGAGTATCAGAGCCAGGCCAAATTTTCGGACCTCCGTAAATGTGCTCTAAATCGATTCTGATCACACCATCGCTGTGTTCGGCCTCGTCGAGACAAGCACCAGAGCAAAAATAGTCACAACGGACCTCAACACGCACCCACACTCCGCCCAATCAGTGTCGGCGCGTGGAAGACAACATCTTCCACGCGCCGTTAGCTTTTTCCACGCGTCCATGCAAAAAAAAAAAAACTTCCTCCCTTCACGCGCCACATGCCGCGCCTGCATTGCCACGCGGCTGCCCAGTCATCAGGCCAGTCAGTGCTTGGCCAGCTCCTGCGTCGCGGTCCAGTCAGCACGGAATATTCTATGGAATATTCCCTCCGGTAAATTACAGTTTCAGTCCTTGATTTTCTGGTATTAACATTTTGGCCCCTGAAGTTTCGGTAATTACATTTTGGTCCCTAAAGTTTTGTGGTAAAATTACATTTTGGTCCCTGAACTTTGGAAAAGTTCCAGTTTGGTCCAAGGGGGGAGGGAGGGGGTGAACTTTCTAAAATTCAATTTGTTCCCTAAATTTTTTAAAATTTATACTTTTTGGTCCCTGGATTTACCAAAAATTACAATTGTGGTCCCTGCTATTTTTGTGGAAAATTCAATTTGATCCTCAGATTTTGGATTGTTAGACCAAATTGGTCCCTTATTTTCGGATTTTTGATAAATTGGCCCTAGAACGTTTCGGATTGTTCAGTTTTTAGCCCTTCTAAGTTTTCCTGTACATTCCAGACTAATCCGTGTGGTCAGATTTGCTATTTTATTCCATATATCAGTTTGGGTGAAGTTAATGGTTTTGATGGCAGAAGAAATACCACTAGCAGTTCCGGTAACTCTGGGCATAGGATACGATGTCTAATGCCAATTTAAAGTGGAAAAAATTAATGGGACAAATAACTTCGGATGTGGCAATTCGAAGTTTTGGATTTTCTCATTCAACAGGATTGGATATTACTCTGGAGGCTAAGTCAGATGACATATCAGAGAAGGATTGGTGAACTTAATCGCAAGCTTTCGGTACTATCAGACTTTGTCTGGCCAAAGACTCAGAAGGATTTTGTTATGAAAGAGATCTCAGCAAGAGTTATGGACAAACTCGAGAACAAGTACCTGACGCAAGATTTTATAACCGGCTCTATCTGAAAAAAGAAACTCTTCCGCTTCCAATACAAGCAAGGTACGTCCATGAATGAGCTCTGAATAGTTTCAATAAAATTTTGGCTGATCTGGCAAATCTGGATGTTGAAATTGATGATGAAGATAAGGCTCTTTTGTTATTAAATTCCTTTCCTGAATTATGAGCATTTGACAACTCCCTTGCTGTATGGTAAGATGAATTAAATTTAATGATATGTCTAATGCTTGTGAATACTGAGGTACAAAGAAATATCAGTTGCTCACCTGAATCGAGTTCAGTGCATTTACGCAAGGGGTAGGACGAGTACCCGCCAGAATCTAAGGGAGGTGGAAATCTCGCTCAACAATCGGAGAAAAATATCTGATAGGCGACAACTTGCAAAGATGAGTGTGCCTATTGTCATCATAAAGGCCATTGAAAGGCTAATTGTCCGATCCCAAGGAAAGAAGGAACCAAAAGCAAATGCGGCACAACAAGGGATAGCCTATAATGAGGTTTTCTCCTGTGTTAGCATTCGTCCCTATTCGGTATTTATTAGCTTTGGGTGCTCATTTTGATCTTGAGTTGCTCAACTCGACGTCAAAGCGCTTCCTACATGGTGATTTGGTGAGGAGATATACATGCTCAGCCGATGGGTTCAAAAGTAACCTGTAAAAGAACATTTGGCATGTCAGTTAGTAAGTCTTTAGAGGAGCTTGAAGCTCTCCTCGACATGGTATAAGCGATTGATCAGTTTTATTGTGGAGCACAAATACACAAGGAGTCAGTTTGATCATTGTGTGTATTCTTACCACTCCACGATGGTTCCAATTTATTTGCTCTTATATGTGAGATAATGCTTACGATCTAGAGCAAGGTGAGATTGACGATTGAGCTCAACTCAGTCATGACTTTGAAATGAAGGATCTTGGTGAAGTCAAAAAAATTCTGGGAATGGAGATGAAATGGACAGAGTGAAAGGTCAGTTTTGGTTGACTCAGACTCAGTATTTGAAGAAAGTTCTATAGAAATTTGCCAAT
>CM018912.1:19296351-19298851 GCA_009663005.1 Actinidia chinensis | reverse complement strand
TGTGGGGTGAAGCGATCTTCCCGCCCAACTATATCTTGAATATAGTGCCTCGCCCAAGAAGTTGACAAAACCCCCCCCTGTATGAGTGTTTAAGGGTAGGAGTCCTGCCTATAACTTCGTACGGACATGGGATGTCTTGACGAAGGTGGTCGTACTCCTCCTAAGAAGGAAAAGATAGGTCCAAAAAACGGTTGATTGTGTTTTCATCGGTTAGCACAAAATAGTAGTGATATCGGTTTCTTGTGTATGAGTCGGCAATACCAGATATTCAAAGAATATATATATGGAGTCTAGGAACGCGTCGTTCTTTGAACACATATTTCCATATAGATCCATTGGTGCGTCTAGTTCAGTGAAACGGACTTTGCATCTGCTAACGATAGCAGTCGCAAGCTAAGACGATAAATGAAATGGAATTGCGACGTAGCAAGAGAGCCTAGACGTTCCACATCTTGTGGTCCAGCTCCTAAATTATATGTTAGAAAGTGAGCCTCGGACATACAAGGAGCGGTAGCGTCACTTCCCCTCCCCCCCCCCTGACGGTATTTGTGGAAAGCAGGCAATTAAGAGTGGGTTGCCTCCCTTTGCCAAACCCACTACATGGATTGTCGATTTGCTACCCGGGACCGTAAAGCCTTGGGCCTCACTGGATCTTCAAGAGGAGATGCAGGCAAATGGGTCACTGATAAGTACAAAGCTAGGCTTGGTATCAAAAGGATACAGACAGAAGGAAGGCCAGATACTTTGATATTACTCACCGTCTCGAGAATTCTCAATTCGAAGATAATTGCGATTGCAGCTTTGCCGAAATCTTGAGATACATCAGAGGTGTAAAAACATTTCTTAAATGGAGCTTTAGATGAAGAAAATCTACATTGACAACCTAAGGTTTTTTCGCAACCTGAAAAAGAAGGGAAGTCTGTAGACTTGGTAATCATTGTATGGTCCTCAAACAAGCACCGCAACAATGGCATGAGAACTTTGACAATGTATATTGTCCTAGTGGCTTCAAAATCAATGAATGTGCCAATGGCGTATCTGTCACGGACACAGACGAAGGGTACGTCATTTGTGTCTTTACGTTGATGACATAATCATTGTTGGTAGTAACGATCAAGTTATCCATCTACTAAAACTTGTTTTAAATTCAAAATTTGACATGATGATAATGGGCTAGTAGAAATTTTTTGGGGGGGGTTTAAAATTTTTCCCCCCCCCCCCCCCCTAGTTGTGAATATCCCAGAACTTCTGATGGCCTTGCAACTTTCTCAGACCGCGCTATATGATAAATTTTATCAAAATTTAATAAGTCTGATACAAATGTTGGCAAGGACTCCTATAGAATAAATCCCATTATCCAAAATGGGGGGGAAGGCAATATCCCCGTTGGAGTTATTCTCGTATAATTGAGACGTTTAATGTCTTAATGAGTTGTACACGGCCCGATATAGCCTACTCAGTGATAGGTTGAGCATATACACGAGAATCCAGGAACTGATCACTGGAAGGCGATAGTAAGATTGCTACCTAATTTAAGATATACTCGTTTTTTTGATCTTGGATTGCATTATACCAGATTCCACTGTACTTAAGGGTATTGCGATGCAATTGATATCAGACATGAAAGACTCAAAATCACGAGTGGGTTGTCTTCACTTGTTGTGCAGCAGTGTCCTTTGGAAATCTTCTAAACAGACGTGCATTGCCCGATCTACGATGGAATCAAGTTTATTGCTATCGATTAAGGCACTGAAGACGCCGAGTGGCTACGCCAATTTTAGAGGATATTCGCAAGATGGCGAAACCTGTGTCTGCGATTACCATTCGATTGTGATGTCAATCTGCAAATTGGTAGGGCATAAATTAAGATGATTAATGGGTAAGTCTGACATAGTCCGTCGTAGACATAATACATCACGCTACTCTCAAGTGGGTTGTCGCTATGCTATGTGAGGTCAAAGGTACAATATTGTCGGATCCGCTTACGCAAAGGGTTATCCGAGAGTGATTTGATCTAGCTCGAAAGGATGGGTTTTAAGCCTATTAAAGAGAAGGTAATCGTGAAGGAAAACCCAACCTAGTTTGACTGAATCCCAAGATCTAGGTTCATGGAACAACCTAACTTACGTATATCTAAATATAATCAACTGTGGAGTTGAAAAAACTCCTACCCTTTGCTATGATGCAACAGTGATTGGTGATACGGTTTAAGTCTTACTTTATGACTCTTTGTGCTGATATCTAGGCTGGGTATAACGAAATATCCCTATAAGAAGTCACTATGCGAGTATGAAGTTGGGCCGCTTCTTCTGAACGAAAATTTTGAGAATGTAAAAAAGTTTTGAGTAAATACTTGCAGAACCAGGAAGAGTGTTCCAAGGCCAAAATGGACACAAAGTGAGACTAAATCTACGTCAGGAGAAGTTTTCCTGGTGTGACTTCGTTTTCTCAAATTTACACCGACTGCTGGCACAGTTCAAGGCGGCTCGCCCACTGGTGT
>CM018912.1:19261351-19268851 GCA_009663005.1 Actinidia chinensis | reverse complement strand
CGAGTTTGGGAGATCTCGGGTCGAAGTGGTTTGATAAACTATCCGCAAGATCCATTGAAAACTTTCACCATCTTACCGAGTCGTTCGTAGTTCAATTCGTCATAAACGTAAAGGTGCTGAAGGGCATTGGCTCTTTTTTAAAACTTTTAAAGGGTAAAAACGAATCGTTCTACAATTACAGCAAGCTTTATTGGTAGACGTATAACGAAATTGAGGAGTGCTCTGAAGAGCTAAATGTGGTCAGTTACAAGGTCAGACTGACTCTTGGAGAAAGACTTTGGGAAAACCTGATGCTCAACCCTCCAACCAATTTTTGAGACCTCATGTCCCGATCAAAATGTTTGTTTGGCTAGAGGATGCCGTTTGGCAAGCAGAACGAGCTACAGGGACAATTTCCCGAGGCAAGGGGCCATTCAAAAAGCGAAAGGAAAGCTCGATTGATTACGAAAGTTGGGTAAGGTAGGAGATTAACGTGGTTTTGAAGAAACTAACCACAAGCTCCTCGTCTGGATCCGAGATAAGTTGTACTTCAAGAAGACCCCATGGGAAGGGACCCCAAATGGCATAATCAACGGTGGAAGTGTTCCTTTCACGAAGAGAAGGGATAGAGAACCGATAATTACCGAGTTTTAAAGGATTTTCTTGATTAGTTCATTTAAGATGGACATCTGAAAGAGTTTGTTGATCAGAAAAAAACTCAAGAAGAGGAAGTCAAGGTCAAACTTAACCCCAGGTTTGACCGAAACAACATGGAAACAGATGGTACCATGGAGGAAGATCTTTCGCTCGGAACTATTCACATGAAAGGGGCGCAAATTACCCTAATCTCGAGAATAGAATCCGGGGGGAGATTCGCATTGTTAGACAAATGCATGAGGTCATCTCAGTCCAACCAATGGCTAAGAAGCCGAAACAAACCGTGTCCGAACTGGGAAGCATCACATTCTCCAAAGTCGACTTGCAACGGGTCCAGCATCCCTACACTAATTCCTTGGTCATCCAGCTATGGATCAACAATTATGACGTGAAAAGGATCTTGGTAGACGCAGAAACCTCTGTCGAGGTGATGTATTATGACTTAATTCAAACAACTTAAACTACCACATGCTAATTTGAAGCTTGCCTGAGCCCCTTTGGTCAAGTTTAACGTTCAGTCTCACTAGCTATTGGGAACTGTAACCTTCAAAATCCGAGTTAGTTCCCAAAAGTTGATGACAGATTTCGTTATAGTCGATATACATTCCCCCTATAATGCGATCGTTGGCCGAGACTGGTTACACATGATTAAGGGAGTCATTCCACATTGCACCAAGCCATTAAATTCACTACTCGTAGAGGTGAAGAAACCCTTTATGGAGACCAAGTGGCAACCAAACAATGCTATCTTGCCATGGTATCTACTAAGGCAGCCATGGAGGAAGTACAACTAGTTATAGAAGAGCTCAAGGTTCTAGAAGATGTCGGAAGGAACCTTGAAGCCAAAGTTGTAGAAGACCCGATACGCTATGAACTGGATGAGCTAAGCTTGAATCGTTTTTTTCTCACTAATGCAAACCTGAAAGAACGAGAGAGAACCAAACTCATCCAGTTCCTAAAAGCTAATATCGAGGTGTTCGCGTGGACACTATACGAGATGCTTGGGATCGATCCCACATTTATCAAACATGAGCTGAACATCCTTTTAGAGGCACGCTCAGTGCGAGGAAGAAGGTCCACAACCAAGCATGTGGGCACCGTGATAGAGGAGGTAGAAAAGCTAAAAGCGGCAAGTGCAATAGCAAGGTTCTTTACATGAGCTAGTTATCCAACATAGTCGTTGTGATGAAGAAAAGTGGCAAGTGGAGAGTCTGCGTTGACTTCATGAGCCTTATCGAGCATGTCCAAAAGATAGCTTTCCTTTGCCAAAAATCGATCAATTGGTGAACTCTATCTCGGGTCATGCCCTTCGGGAGCCCGATCAAGAAAAAAATGCCTTCATCACCCGTGTGACATATTCTTCTACAAGGTCATGCCCTTCGGGATGAAAAACGCTGGAGCCACATATCAAAGATTATCACCAAAATGTTTGAATCAATCATGGGTAAAACTATGGACGCTTACATCGTCGAAATGGTAGTTAAAAGCAAGAAAGAGTAGGACCATGTGAGAGACCTAGACGAGGTATTTGCAATACTCAAAGAACATAAGTTGAGATTGAATGCGGCCAAGTGTGCCTTTAGGGTAAGCTCAGAAAAATTCCTAGGAAACTTGGTAACTCAACGAAGGATCAAAGCAAATTCGGAGCAGATCACAACATTCAATGACCTTGTCAGTTCGAGTACTGCGAAGGAAGTTCAAAAGTTAACCAGAATGGAGGCAACACTAAACCGATTCATCAATAAGTCTTCTAACAAATGTCATCCATTTTTTCAACTACTTCACAAAAACAAAAAAAAATTATGGAATGAGGAATGTGAGCTTGCACTCCAACAGTTTAAGGAATACTTGACTAAATCACCATTTCTTTCCACCACGGACGAGGGGTAAATGTTGTACATCTACCTCGTCGTCTCAGAGCATGTCGTTAGCTCGGTACTCCTAAGGGAGGGCACGATTTACTTTGTCAGCAAAACGTTTACAGATTGCCAAATAAGGTACCTACCGCTGAAAAAACTAGTGTTGGCTTTAGTTTTAATTTCGTGAAAACTCATGCACTATTTTCAAGCACATTCCATCGCCGTATACACAGAGTTTCCACTCAAAAACATCTTATCCAAAGTAGATTTATCCAGGCAACTCTCCAAATGGGCAGTCGAGCTTAAACAGTTGGACATCAAATTTTTGCTAAGGACAGCAATAAAAAAGGCAAGTCTTGACTGATTTTGTGGCTAAGTTCTCACCCCAAACTCTGAGTCCAGAGTAGGGTTGCCTTGCGTCTACACACAAAGAGGAAGAAAGCTTGACAGAAAAATTAGTCGAGACTAAGTCAGTGCTTGAGGGTCCCAAGGTTATCAAAGAACCACCTCAAGATACAGAGATAACCATTATTAGTGAAATCACTGAGGTTCCCGATGTTGATATAAAACCACCTCCTCAGCATGGAAAATGTTCGTCGACGGCGCAAAAAATAGCCTAGGGGTAGGGGTAGGAGTAGGAGTAGTTCTAAAAAGTCCCGAAAGGTAGTTTTTGAGCATTACCTCGGGCTGAATTTCCCTACGACGAATAATGAAGCCAAGTATGAAGTTTTCATTGAAGGACTTCGGTTTGCCAACAAACTAAAGGTTCCCGAGCTCCATATCTTTAGTGAATCAAAACTAGTAGTCAACCAAGTCACAGAGAAATTTGAAGTTCGGGGAGTCAAGATGGCTAAGTACCTGAAAATAGCAAAAACCGTCCTCACCAAATTCAAAGCAGTCAAAATTGAGCAAGTGGGAAAGGACTTAAATTCACATGCAGACGCATTGGCAGGCTTATCATCAATTTTTGAAGGAGAAACAGGTTGGACCATTGCAGTAGATTTGATGTCGGCTCTCAGTCATGAAAAATATCAGGAATCTATCCTAGTCAACACTGAGCTGGGGCTGAGCTAGATGGACCTAATTGTAAACTTTCTATGACATGACAAGCTGCCAGAAGAAAAAAAATAGATGCACAATTTCGAATAAAGGCAACATATTTTGGATCTCCCCTATAGGGGACTTGCACAAAAGATTATATTTGGGGCTCTACCTAATGTGCGTCCACCCGAGTCTTGTTGAAGATGTGCTATTTGAAATTCACGAAGGTATTAGTAGACTACGCTCCGGCGAAAGATCACTGGTTCATCGAGCTCTGACTCAAGGATACTGGTGGCCATTCATGCAGAAAGATGCCCAAGTGTACGTTCGCAAGTGTATGAAATGCCAACTCTTCTCCCCTCTAATTCATCAGCTAGCAAGGGACTTGACCCCTCTCACCAGACTCTGGCCTTTGCCAAATAGAGAATGAATATCGTGGGGGTCCTGTCCCGAGCTTCGAGGAATAAGAAAGTTTTGTTAATAACAACAGACTATTTCACAGAATGAGTGAAGACCGAACTACTAACCCAAATCAGGGATATGGACATAATTAGATTTATTTGCAGAAATATTATTTCCAAATTCGGCATCCCCAGAGCATTTGTATCAGATAACGAAACTCCGTTCGTAGGCGAAAAAGTCAAGGATTTGTTGGGGCAACTTAAGATCGAATTCTATAAATCAACACCGAGCAACCCTTAGTGCAACTGGCAAGCCCGGGCCACCAACAAGACAATCATGAGCGGGATCAAGAAGAGGCTTGAAAAAGCCAACGGAAAATGAGTCGAGGAATTTCCAAACGTTTTGTGGGCCTATCAGACCACACCGAGCAACCCTCAGTGACTATATGGGACTAATATTTCTAATGCCAAAACAGAAGGCCTAATTCATGCTGTCATGAATTCATGCAAGTACAAGTGCTTAACAAATAAATAAGGATTGGTCATCCCATTTCCTCCATTTCCTTTCTTCTCCTACTTTCTTCCCATTAAAAAACCTTACAAAAATGGCCAAGCCTAGTCTTCTTGTCTTTTCTTCTCTTCTCGAGCTCACAAAGATCCCCCAGCACCTTGTTTAGCTAATCCTGGACAACAACCACTTCACCTCGAGCCTCGGTGACTACTGCATAGCTAGCATCTTTTTTTTGGATAGCAGCAACGAGATCTAGCTTCATCTTTTTGGCAACAATTGAATCCAATTTGGCCTGCTTCTTTAGAGAATTGATCTTCTTTTTAGACTTTTTAAGCTTAGATGATTGCTGCTTCATACGATCCAAGATAGCCGTAGCTCTTTGGAGGCTTTACAAAACAAATCCAAAGAAATTGATAAGTGTTCACAGTACTATAAAGAAATTGAAAAATGCTCTAGGATAACATCCTTACCTGAAACCTATTGTATCACCAACAAGTCCCGAATCTCCTCCGAGCCCTCTTCGGCCAGGTCAACAACATCTTTAGAAAGCATAACTGCATGCACAAGGGCCAAGCTAGTATCATGGTCTTTGGAAAAATCAACCATGATAACTTGTTTGCTGAGTTTGGCGACAGAAAACTCGAGCTTCCACAACTCGGCGTGCACACTAGAGGACGGGAGGAACGCTGAGCTTGTTTCCCCTTTCTTCGAGGGACCCCTAGCGAGTTGTTTCCTTTTGCACTTGTCCACAAGCAGGGCCTTTGATAAGCTCGACTCGATTTCACCAGGAGCAATGATAGCCAAGACGGGTTAAGCAGCCGATGGTGGGACTTGGACAACTAGAGGGTTTGGCGCAACATTAGGATCAACCAATTCCTACGTCTTTTTCTAGCCCAGAGTTTTGAACTTTGGGGCAATGTTCACCTCACCCGAGCTTGTACCTAAACCACTGCCTTCGAAATGAGACTGTGCGATCACATCCTCACCTACGGGGTGAGGTGGGGCAAAGCTAGGTTGTTAGAATCTTCAACATCCAAGCTTAAGACTAAGATTGGGACAACAACTAGAACGATAGAGGAGGCAATAGGTTGTCCTCTTCTCCTCTTGTTTATCACTAGCTGGTTGACCTCTTCTCTTTCTTCCTTCTCGCTATTTGAAGAATCAGATGAAACGAAGCTGGACGAGCTTGATGTGGCCCCTTCGTTCTAGCCTAGATCTTGGGCAAGCACAATGTTTTCATCGAGCTTGGCGTTGAATTCTTCTGAGCTAAAAGCACGTTGCGAAGGAGCTCGACTTTTAATGCGTAGTGCTGGGAGTCTAACACTACCAAGATCGTCAGTTTGGTGAGGGATGATGTGGCGATAGACGGGCTTGTGCGCAAGCAGATCCATGAATTTCCTAGAATCTCGTATGTTATTCAAGTTCTGGATAGCGTCTTTACATTGCTCGAACCTTTACATGAATATCTCGTTGAAATCTATTACGCCAACCAAAGTAAGGATTAGAATCAATATTTCTCATAAGTATACAATGGCATCAAACGAAAAGTATCTTTCAAAAAAATTTCAAGGGAACTTACTATCTGGGATGAGACCGTTATGCTAAGGGAGAGAAAAAGCAATTGCCCCCAGCTCAGAATTTCCATTTGCCCGAGACCCAAACAAACTCGTTGATGTATAAGTCTCTATTCGGGTTTTCAGTAACCAGCCTCGTTTGGGGCTGATGAGGATTCCTAAGTCGCAAGTAGTGGTTACCTTTCAACAGATGGGCGCCCGGCTCCTTCTTCGGGCGCACTACAGGGGCACACATGCAATAGATCTGAGGTGCTAAAGGGAAGCTCCTGCTGGCACATCAGTGTATTCACCGCAAGCACAGTCCGAACAGAATTTGTTGACACATGAAGGTGAGGAGGTAGTACGCCATCACTTCCCTCAGCATTGGGCTTATGGAAAACCAAAGCCCAACTTGATGGATCAACCAGATCTAAACTAGAATTTGGTCCTCATTTACCTCAACTAGGTTGGCATCCTCATTGGGAACAAACCATTTTATCTAAACGTCATCAAGAATGCCATGGTCAGCCTTAAATTTATTCAATGCAGCGTCATTATGAACCATCATTTGAGCTCGATTCAACTCTATGTTCTGAAAACATAAACAATGCGATTAGAATGGGCTCAACCAAACAATCATGATAAGCTTTTCGGACACAGAATTAGTCGAGTTATATGCGAGCACTGAGCTCTACCTCGTGGGGTTTATCTACTATGTACTAAGGAACAACTCTCAGACCCTCTCTCGATACCTATCTCGATAATAGAAGATCCTGAGGGGGCATAACCCTAGACTAATGTCAAAATAATGGCTCAGACTCATTTCAGTAGGGGAAACAAGCTAGTGTCAACTCGAATAAAAAACCTAGAAAGCTTTAGTCACCCATCAATGGCGGATGGGTGACCACAGACATATTCAACAAACAAAACCCCCAAACCAACAAATCATACGGAAATACAAATGCAAAGTAATGGAAATCCTAAAAATATAGAGACCCAAAAGGGCCGAATAGAAAAGGAGCAATACACGCATGGACAAAGAAAAAGACAATTCGCCCCAAAAAATAGAAACTTACAAAGATGGTTGGAGAAAAGCAATCGTCGGATATCAAAAGCAGGGTCATAATCGGTGTCGGAACGAGAATAGGCATCAGGAATGGGAAAACACAATAGCTTGGTGTCTCACACTTTCTTTTTCTAGAATGCTCTCAGAGGAAGGGATGAATAGTGACTAGGAAGACAGACGAACATATATAGGAAGTCGAAAAGGCTGAAAGATGTCCCAAACAATCCTTAAGGCGCGTCGTTTTGCGAGCAAGACACCATCCCCAAATTGACGAAAGGCGAACACGTGGCAACATAATCAATGTGCGCATAAGCCAAACGAGCCTTAAAGGTAGGTGGGCTCCGTGCCCTAACCGATCACACAAACTAATTAGACTTTGATGCGTGGCTCAACAGTATGTTGAAATGATGGATCTAAGAGGGAGGAAAACAAC
>CM018912.1:19211351-19216351 GCA_009663005.1 Actinidia chinensis | reverse complement strand
TATGAATTACGGGTTAAAGGTAAATATTTTTTCACACGAATGCCAATATGACACAACCCGAAACACAAAAAATAAACAGGTCAAGTTAGTGTGAAACCTTGGTAACCCGATTATGACACGCATAAATAATTATTTTTATATTTTAGTCCTATTTCTATTATGGAGTGTCATTACATGGTCCAATCCTTCATGTAACCCATCAAACTTAATAAAAATTATATACAAATAATTTTGTTATAATGGATTCGATAATCGATATGCTTTTATAAATATTTTTGCTCCATGGAGATTTAGTCGATAAAATTTGACTTATGTTGAAAAGAATTCAATATATCTATATATAGTTTATATTTTTAATTAATAATGAATTTTGAGAATGACCCGTCAGTACGACACATACTGGACACAGACCGAAAATGACATGACGAGATAATACGAACAAATAATTGGGTCGGGTTAGTATTGAAGAAACTTTGACACGACATGATGCCCACCCCTACCATCAAATAGGTTTTGAATATTTTAAAATTTTCTATGCACAAACAAGTATACCAACACTATTCTCATTCTTTTTCCATGCCCACGGTCTCCTCCACCGGTGCCGATATTGCATGACGACCAGACCCCTTACTCCTCTCCTCTCTCTCCCCGCTTTCCCTTCATCTCTTTATCCTATATAAGCGACAGCAGTATTCATGGCGAGTTGTGATCAAAGGTGAAGAAAAGAGAACATCGAGGTAAAGGGACTTAGATTGAAGGGAAGGGGGGAGAGAGGATGGCAATATACAAACCCAAACTAGTTAAATAGTATGCCAGTGGCAGCAATGTTTGGAAACTAGTCAAAAAGAAGAGGGAGCCCGGAGATGGGGGCCAGGGAGGATGAGAGGTATGATGGAAGAGGGATGGGGCGGTGCATGCGGGAGAAGTAGAGGTCGGAGGGAGTAATAGGGATCGATGGTGGAGGTTGCAATAATGGAGATTGTGGGGATGAGAGGTGGAGCGATGATGTTGAGATAGGGCAGATTGGGTGGGAAGATCTGTCCATAATGGTAATTTAATAATTGGGCCAAATTACAATAAAACATTAAA
Source organism: Actinidia chinensis (assembly GCA_009663005.1). Lineage (NCBI taxonomy): Eukaryota > Viridiplantae > Streptophyta > Magnoliopsida > Ericales > Actinidiaceae > Actinidia > Actinidia chinensis. The sequence continues at coordinate 19,215,262 of CM018912.1, read as the reverse complement.
TTATTTAATAGGGCTAGAGAAAAAAATAATGGGTTCAAATAGAATCACTCTAAACTCGAGTAAACAATAAAAAGAATTAGAGTAAATTACAATAACCTCCTTTGAGGTTTGCCTTTAATACATATTTTCCCCCATGTTTTTTACACTAACCTCCCCAGTCAGTGTTTGTCCCTCTTAAGGAGTTATGAAACAATGCATTTACATTAATACACAAGGAACCTCTAACTAGAGCATCTTCTCTCTCCCCCCTCTCAATTCCTAATCACCATGGCCACATCCCAATTTATAACCAAAACTACCACCACAATGCACCCACCACCATCACAATCACTACCAACTATACATCATCCCCTGCACCCTCACTCACAATCTTTTTCTATACACACAAACACATACATGTATATAGAGAGAGAATTTTGTGGGTTTCAATCAATTAGGATTTTTGATCAATAAATTTGAATTTTGGTCAATTGTTATTATAGGTTTTGAGTTGAAGATTGACTTGGGGACTGTAATCATTGCAGGTTTGATTTGGGTTGTTGATTTGGGATTCATTTTGGATTTGATTTGGTTGTTGATTTGGAGATGGTTTTGGGATTGTTGATTTTGGGTTTGTGTGTGTAGATGAAGAAAGATAGAGAGAAGGGGGGGCTATGGTGGATGAGAGAGGGGGTAACACGAGAGTTAAAATGGGTATGAATTGAGTTTTGACTGCTGATGTCATCATAGAGGGGGAAGTATGTAATAAAACTCTAAACTTTATGGGTGGTGATTGTAATTTTCAAAACATGAAAGGGGAATCTATATTAAAGGAGGAAAATTAAATTAAAGGCAAACCTCAGGGGAGGTTATTGTAATTTTCCCAAAGAACTATTCCAACATTGCCCTAAAAGGGTGTCTATGCCAATAATTACTAACTTGGGGGTTTCTTTGACATTACAAAACTATGTGTTGTGTTTTCTTTTTGCACTGAACATTATTAGGTATGCTTGGTAACTATTTAATTTTTAATTTTTATTTGGCTAGTGAATTCTCATACTTTCTTTTCTTGGCCGCGTTTTTTGTCTTTACCCAAACACCCACTTTTACAAAATGTTTTCACTACATAAAAGAGTATTTGTAAATTCACTCTAATAAAGACAAAAAGAGGAGTGTAATCAAAGAAAAGCGAAGTGTAAAAATGGCTAGCCTATCTATTTTTGTTTTCAATTTTTTTTTAGAAATAGATAGTGAAATCAAGTTTGGTTAGCTAATTTCATTTGAAGTTAAGGACCGCCGCTTATCATTTCACCTCACTGAATATATCGAGACCATTACCTAACACGCCCACTTCCCTCCCTCCCTCCATTTTTGGGTTTTGCTGACTGTTGGAGATTGAGGACCGCCTCAATATATACCTTGCTATTTGATGGCCGAAAATGTAAATGTTTTACATCATCGATCCCCTCTAAAATCAAAAGTGGCACAAAAGAATTGTTACCTATCTCACATATATTGTGCAAAATTCTAATATGAATTTAAGCAAACACTTGGTATGAATTCTTTAGAAATACAACAAAAAAAATAAGAGATTCCAAATAACAATAAGGATATCCACACAAATGTTGTGCAAAATTGTCATAGGAATTTATACAACCAGTTGGAAGGCATCAATTAGAAACACCACTAACCATAAGAATTAACAATAAAAATTACGAATGACCTTGAAATAGAAGAAAAAAGTATGTTAAGAATTTAACATCAGACTTTATGAGGGACATATTAGAGGAAACAATAAACGATGCGGATTGATAAAAAATCCATCTAACCCGCATTGCATAATTTGCATTTGAATATGAAATGTAGGAGAGCTTAATTAAATCCCAAAAATTCCAAAATAAGTGCTAAGCTGGGAAGAAATAGAATAACTGACCGTTTTCCCTTCAGCCAAGCCATGCAACACCAAAGATAGTTGGATGTCATCGATTTGGGAACAGAGGAGGAAACTAGAAGAGTTTTTCCATTAAACATCTTCTAAATAAATTCATCAACCTTTATTTGGATGGATGGTTCCATTGAAACCTATTCATGAAACTGCCGCCAAAAGGCAAAAAAAGAATAAAAAAACTTAATAAGAATAAAGACAAGGGAAAACAAACAGAAGCCGGGACAAACCAACACAACTCCAGTTTGTGGATGCCACACTTATGCGTGCCAGCTTATGACCACGCCACCGCCACGTGTCGCCATCCCCGTTTCGCCACGTTATCCTCATAGCAGTGCATCCAAATTCCGCCGGCATTCAACGCCGCACGCGACAAAACAATAAGGCATGACCATCTCCGCGCGCGTCCAACCCATGGACGTCCAATTGGCTTCTCCAAAACTCTGTGCACCCACGTTCCGGGGCATAGGTACTAACTCGAAAAATTGGCGTGCACTCTACTCTGCGCCCACAAGTTTCCCAAGTTAGAGCGGATGTTCAACTTTTTGCTTGGTACGATCAACTCCGAAGAAAACCACCTCCGGCAAGGTAGAAATCAAAACCCTACGCGAGGACCCCACTCCGCGTGCAAAGTTCCACACAGATGACCACCCCCATGTGCAATAATTAAATCAATGGCGTACCAACTCCATGCGCGCTAAACAATCTCCTAACGAGAAACCACTTCCTTAACTTTACTTAAACAATCTCCATCCATTGGAATCTATGCCCATGCGTTCCTAACACTTAAGTCAAGGTTAAACGTGGGACCCTAGGACCCCGCTCGGGACCACCAAGAGGACAAGTGGCATGGAGGATAAAGTTAAGCCTCGCCAAAGTTTGCTCGATCAACCACCACCTCGGGGTTGGTTCTACCTTGATCGTTCTTGAGACAAAGGAGATGTTGACCAAGTGTTCCTGACTCCTTCTCGTATATCTGAAACTTGGATGATAGGCTTAACCTTGAAAGAATCGAACAAAAGAGGGGATGTCACGCGTCCTATACAAGTTGGCTCCCTCATTTGTCTAATCACTACATAGAGGGTGCTTCATTAATGGACTCGACACCTCCTTTTACCCTCTGATCTTTCCATTTACTCAGAGATATTTCCTCCCCTTTCTCAAGAGTGCTCAACTCTTACCTCCTCCTCCAATGCCTCCCAACGATCAATTGCCCGCCATAATCCCAGAAGATTAACTCTTACCACCTAGCCATTGACTACAACAGAATATTAGTGACACCATGATAGATACATTCACCATCTTTGTGTATACCCACAATATTCTTTACCTACAAACTAACTCAGAATTTTAGCCACATGGGACAAACATTAAGGCATAGGTTTCTCCACAAGTGAAAATTGAGTTCCTTCGACAACATATATTTTTTTTTTGATAACTCAATCCAGCGGATCAACTAATCTAGGGGACCGATCCCACCGTCCATAAGCGGGGGCTCATTTAAAGCCGGGGCAAAGACCAACACAAGCATTGATATCATTCAGATGGGAGTCGAACCCCAGGCCAAAGGCTTCATGATGCCCCCTATGGCTAACCTGGTTGAATCCGAAATGAAGATAACTCTACGCAGCAAATACCTTATACTTCAGCTTATGTATGTCTAAATAAAAAGGATATAATATATATATCACTATTGCAACTAATTGAACTGAGTTATATTTAAAAATTTTAAAAATCACACAAGCTTTAAAAGAGAACAAAATTGACGATCAAAGAATTAAGGCCAAATGGCTACAAGTGTTATCCTGCCATGCCAGAGAAGGGAAGGGGAAGGGTGCATAACACCAGCTGTTAGCTTGAGTTGCCTCTCCTGCCACACCAAAGAAGGGCAGTGCATCAAGTCCTAGCTGGGACGTGTAGTAAACCGCATGAATGCATCCAACTATTCAAATCATACATACGTACATGCTTATTAAGACTCCTTTTT
>CM018912.1:19196351-19201351 GCA_009663005.1 Actinidia chinensis | reverse complement strand
CAAGTGGCAAAGACCACACCACCTCTCTTGATTTTGATTTTTCTTTTATCAGCCAAGGGCTAAGACCACGCCTCTCTCTCTCTAATAAACGATGAAGCCGGTAAGCACTGTAAACGTTTCTTATCTCACTCTGGTTGGCCCCCACTCGGCTCCTCTTTTGTAAGGTTTCATTCTCTGAAAATTTCCTTAAAAAAATCGTCATCGTTCTTGGGTTTGTTAATAGGCTCTCTTGCCCCTTTTTCATCTTACCAACTGGGCATGATTCAACCCCTCCTTTTCTATTTCGTCCTAATTGAATTGAATCTTTTCGCAAGTTTCGTGTTTTTTTTTGTTAGAAAAGTTAACCCAGCAAAAAACGAGGGCACAACCGTCTTTCACCACCACGCGGTGCTCCGCGTGACACGATGGGGTAACCCCTGTCCGTGATATATCCGGGTGTGGATGAAGTTTGGAAGCCATCTGCGAAGAAATCGGGACACAAAATTGGAAGGCAAACTCCAGGAAATGAAGAGTAGGGAGACCAAATTCGGGAGCTGGCAATCCGGGCTAATCTCCGGATGCCAAACAGCCTGTTAAGTGGCTCACGTCTAGATGAGAAGAAGGGCGGAGAGAGAGGGTTTAGAAAGCGGGAAAGAAGAAGATACCGTATGCTAGAGAGAGGAAGATAAAGTGATGTGTTGCGATGTGAATTACTTTTGTGCGAAAAAAATAATTTTAGATGAAATCTCAATCGTTAGATTAACTTAAATGCATTTCAACCGTAAATAACGAGAGATAGATTTTGAATTCAAACGTAGTTGTGATTTGTGTTATAGATTAGATGTGCGATATTAATATGTACATCCTTCCCTGCCCCTATTCCTATCTGGGTTTAATTTGAGTCTATCATCCCTGGATCGAGGTTAACTGGCCCTACCGGAAAAAAAAATCTGCTATTTTCAGGACAAGGTAGGGGGAATCTCCGAAATAGGGTAATTTGTCATCTTTAATTTTTTTTAGATTATTATTTTTTTTTGCCTCTCCCATATCTTAGGAGTTAGGATTTACATTTTTTAAAATAATCTTAGAATATGTTTTTTTTCTTGTTAGAAGAGAGCACGCTATTGGCAATAGAAGTTTAAACTTTAAACTCACTTGAGCCCTTTTAACTTTGGAATAAAATAACTGAAGCCATAAATCTCACAAGGGAGGTCATTTCAAAAATTTAATTAAAATAACAAATAAACGATCTCAAATATTCATTCCAAAATGAAGCTATTTTCTTATAAAGAAGTTCTTAAATGAACAAGACACATTCTAAGAATTTGTTGATTATGAAGATTGGTTGGGGATGCCAATACAGCAATACTCCCAACGCCCCCAACCCAACACTAAGAAGTTGCGGAAGGAAAGACCTAGTAGGTGTCTTTAGAATGAACTACGAACTCGAGCTCTGTTTTGATGATGCAGAACAAATTTTTGATGGAGAATTCGATTTTATATTATGCCTCGGGAACCGAGCACAAGATTTTAAAAACTCGATTTTTATATTTTGTCTGATCGGTTCTGATTTTGGGTTCGTACAATAATTCGAAGAGAGATAGAATGAATGGATTGAGAAGAGAGAGAGGAGATTATAGATAAGAGAGAAACATTGATTATTTGAAGGTAAAGAAGGCAATTCACCATAATGAGTAATAATTATTCATGGCATTAACAATGTGAATTGTGGCATTAATTATTTCCTTCTCGTAATTAAGAGAAAATGGTCACTGATGTTTTAAGAGTTACAAATAAATCAAAAGGTTACAAATCATATTTTAAAATCGATTATTTTCTTTATTTCATTACATTATCCTTGTTGTAGGGAATGCGTTTTTATTTCTTTATTTTTGGAAAAATTACAAAAATCATAAAATTTGATTTTAGTAATAAATTAAATTTTAAAGTTTTAATTTTAACAGAATTGATCAAATTAAGTTTTTATAACTTTGGAAAACAAAGTTGTTCTATGTTTTTTTCATTTTAAAGTTTTAATCGATCAAATTATAATTTATTTTTAAGAAAAACAATAAAAATGGGACGTAAATTAAGTCATTAAGACTTTAAAAGGGAAAACATAGATTATTTTTTAAAGTTTTTAGCGAAAATCAGTTAATTTTGTCAACTCTAGGTAGATAAAAAATGATCTATAACTTTAATTGTGACTGAATTAAAATTATAAGTTTTAATGTATTAAAATTAAAACTATAAAATTTAATTTGTTACATATGTCAAACCCTTTTTTTAATTTTCTGTTATTTTCTTCCACTCAAATATAAAATCAAAAGAAAGGATATTGTAAGACGAGGCGAGTCAATCTCTTGACCAATTTTCTTCACTTTCCTTTTTCAACGAAGGTCAAAAAGGAAAGGACATCTGTTAAAAATCCTGACCATTTGTCTAATTTATTAAGTATTAAAAGTACATATGGTAAGAAAATCAAAAAAATTGCCAAACTCATTGAAGGCAGAGAAAGTTTTCCAACCAAAATATTCCAACTTTTCAAAATTATTCCACACTAAAATGTAACTCGTTGACACTTGGTTATTACCCAAGTTGATGTTGAAAAATTTTTGGTATGGCAGTGTTTTTCAAACATAATACATTTCAAGGAGCTTAGCCATATTATTTTCCTAAAAACAGTATTTGCCCCCACCAGATGGTGTGTACAGGTTATAGCAAATTTGTCTTCAAGATACAATGAAACTTGAACTCTTTATTCTTATTGTTCTTGTTTGCAAAAATAGAACAGTCAGAATATCAACTTAAATTGTAAAAAAAGAATCACGAACCTCTAAGATTTTATTTCTGTATAATAACAAAATCTCAGAATAAATACTCAAAACAATATTTAAGTAATATGTCTTTCTTCTCTATTTTCTGATGTGAAAATGAACTAAAGGTGGCTTTTATAGGCTACTATCACTCCTCATTATTCCATTTCGCATTGAATTATGACCATTTTGGATCATCCATAGGTCCATCTTATCGGATTACTATATCCATAATCACGCGGTGATGATCAACGGCTGAGATCGCAACCCTTCTAACCATCACACCCTTTGGGCCACGCGTGTGCCATGTCATCACCCCCCAACGGTTAAAATCTGGATACAAACTGATCCCGATCTGATAGGATTGATACTGAGTCCTGTAATTGTCATCTCCTTTAGGTAGATACTGCCATGTGGTCCATAGTGTGCGTTTCCGGATTGGAATGAAATATGCTGTCTTGGTCCAAACGAATCAACTATACCCAATTGTTGTTCCCTTTCACTGTACGAGGGAATCCGTACCATAGTCCATTGTGATATCCTCACATTTCACTTTGATACTGTTAAGTGAGTTGAAGTATTCTTATGGGCATCTGAACGTACTGCCTTAATCTGCTACACTGTAGCATTTATTGACATATCTCTGATGTCCTGCTTCATACCTATCCACCAGTACACTCCTTCAAATCCTGATGCATCTTCATTTCCCGATGAATGCCAAAAAAAAAAAAAAAAAATTGTTGTCTTGTGTCCCCCATACCTAGCTGCCCTTGAGAAGAAAATGTCGGGCACGCTCATATCTGTTTCGCCATTTTATTCTGTTGCGAGGTTGTCGTCACCTTTTGAATTGGGGATCTTCCATTGCCTCATTTAATCTCCTTTAAAATGTTCTAGCTCCACAATAATTACTCCACATCAACCCTCTATTCCCAATAGCGACCACTTCCATTTCTAAATCCCCTCATTTTTCTTTGTAATACCGTTGTTTTTATAATTAATACATTCAGTTTCCTGTTACTTCGCTTCAGAGTATATCTACTACATTTGCATTTCCTGGATGTATTTGAATTCAAGAATTGTGTCTTTTTATCAGTTCCAACCATCGTCGTTGCCTGCGATTCAAGCTCCTTTTAGTGTAACTATATTTCAAGCTTTGGTGATCATTGTATTAACTCACTCTCACCCCGAACAAGTAGTGCCACCAGATTTTCAGACCAAAGATAACTGCTACTAAATCAATGTCGTTAGTAAGGTAGTTCTTTTCATGTGGCTTCAACGGCTTGAATAGTCTTTCAAAGGGGCTGCAACACTAGCATCAAGTCAATCTCATGCTGATTCTCACTCTGTGAAATATATAAGGATGTCAACAATAAAACGATTACAGACTATTCAAGTAAGTAGTTAATCTAAAAATTCGGTTAATAAGATCCATAATGTGTTTGTTTGCTGGTGCATTGGTCCACCAAATGGCATCATTACTAAGAACTCATAATGTCCATACCGCGTTCTTAAAAGGTGTCTTTCAATATCAATCTTACTTCACTTGGAGTTGATTGTATCCATAACGCAAATCAATTTGAAAATACTTAAGCCCTTGTAGTTGGTCAAATAAAATCATGATTCTTTGATAACAGATTATTTGTTCTTAATTGTAACTGTATTCAACTCACGGTAGTCAATACATAATTCAACGTCCTGTACTTTCTTTTCACAAATAACATTGGTAATCCACGGCGACGAACTCGATCGTATAAAAACCTTATTCTAACAATCTTCCCGCTGTATCTTTACTCCTTCAACTACGCAGGAGCCATACGGTATGTCTGTTTTAGAAATTGGATAGGTTCCGGGTGCAAACCTCAAGGGTAAAATTCAATTTCCCTATTCACAGGCATCCCTAATAACTCCTAGGAAACTCAAAGACTAAAGGAATGTCTGTCATACACAAGGTCTTTTGACGACGACGATTTACACACTACATAGATACCACCAACAATAGTAGTGGGCAAAGCCATGGATACGCAAAGGTATGGAGGGTTACTATCCTCTCTCTTCTAATCGGACTGCTTTTTGTTTTGAATTCCGAAAAATGACACATTTATTCGGACAATGATTGTAGCCCCATTTCTAAACAACCAATCCATTTCGAATATGACCTAAAAATGTCCCCATTTCTAATTGTATAAGATCTGAGGTATTACTGTA